>PVIC010009797.1:10664-25950 GCA_004025085.1 Thryonomys swinderianus
CAAGGAGTTACTTAAAACATATTTTGAAGTGATGGAGAAAATATACAGTAGGTAAAGCAGGACTTCAAATCTATTGGAAAACAAAACAGAGGCCTGAAGACTCCTAATCCTATAGAACCTATTTCTACTGATTTGGACTGGAATCTTTACAACAGGCAACTGACTGGATCTTACTGGATCTGCTCACTTGACATTAGATTTTTGTCATCATATATTCAATTTTTTCTGGTTATGTACATTGTTTGTACCTCTGAAAAGGTAAAAATTTTGTATCAAAAACCATGTTGGAGAGGGATTTATTTGACAACAAATAATGAGCAGATTTCTGGGCCAGAGATTTAGCTCAGTGGTTGCAGCGCCTGCCTTGCAAGTGCAAGGTCCTGAGTTCAATCCCCAGTAACTACATACAATGCTGGGCATGGAGACTCATGCCCACCAGCATTCAATACCACATACCACAGTGCCAGGCATGGTGTAATTCCACCACTCGGGAGGCAGACAGGAGGACTGCTGAGTTCCAGGCTTGCCTGGGCTACATAGTGAGCTCAGGGCCAGCCTAAACTACAAAGATAGACCCTGTCTCAAAAAAAAAAAAAAAAAGAGAGAGAAAAGAAACCAAATAATGAACAGATTTCTTAACTCCAATTTCTCCTCAGTCTTGTATACCAAAGTTACTGATCTCTTCTGTCTTTCTTGCACCAAAGTGACATTCTGTTACCCATGTATGATTATGTCTAATAATAACATCATCTAAAAACATTGCCAGTTGCAAAAAGCAAATATGCCTTATCATAATGTAAAAACCCTCTTCACATGTCCTACATTCCAACTACATACTTTTTTTTTTTTTTCAGATGGGTCTCGCTTTGTAGTTCAGGCTGGCCCTGAGCTCACTATGTAGTCCAGGCAAACCTAGAATTCAGCAATCCTCCTGTCCCTGCCTCTTGAGTGCTGGAATTACAGGTGTGAGCCACCACGCCCGGCACTATGGTATGTGGTACTGATTGCTGGTGGGCATGAGTCACCATGCTCAGCATTGTTGTATGTGGTTACCGGGGATCAAACTCAGGACCCTGGGCTTGCGAGGCAGGTGCCAGAACCACTGAGCTAAATCTCCAGCCCTACATACTCACTTTTTCCCACCTTCCCACTATCGCAATCTCAAATTTGCTCTTTATATATCATACCTGTCATAATATGTGATGCTCCAAAAGCACTTTTACTTTCACGTCTACTTTATTGGCTATATTTTTTAAATGTTTAACTTATTACTACATTTTGAAGTACATAATGACTGCATTCATAGTAGACACATGGTACATATACACGACATACCTTAATTCTTTTTTTTTTTTATGAGACAGAGTCTTGCTTTGCAGTTCAGGCTAGCTCTGAGCTCACTATGTACCCCAGGCAAGCCTCAAACTCAGCAATCCTCCTGTCTTTGCCTCCTGAGTGGTGGGATTACAGGCGTGAGCCACCACGCCCTGGTATTGATTGCTGGTGGGCATGATTCTCCATGCCCAGCATTGTATGTGGTTACCAGGGATCGAACTCAGGACCTTGCGCTTGCGAGGCAGGCGCTGGAACCCTGAGCTAACCCTCCAGCCGCTTAATTCTTTCCTTTTTAATTGAATTCTTTTTTTTTTTTTTTTTGCTTTTTGAGACAGGGTCTCGCTTTGTAGTTCAGGCTGGCCCTCAGCTCACTATGGTGCCCAGGCAAGCCGCTGCGAACTCAGCAATCCTCCTGTCTCTGCCTCCTGAGTGCTGGGATTACAAGCGTGAGCCACCACGCCCAGCATTGTGGTATGCGGTGTTGATTGTTGGTGGGCGTGTCTCCACGCCCAGCATTATATGTGGTCACCGGGATCGAACTCAGGACCTTGCGCTTGCGAGGCAGGCGCTGGAACCACTGAGCTAACCCTCCGGCCCTTGAATTCTTTATTGATACAATTTATATACATCTCACAATCACATATAACATTAGGGAATTTGTACCAGTATATGACACAAGTTAATTCTCATTTTTACCCATATCCCTACCCACCCACAACTCCACACCCCCTTAATAAATGCTCTTTTATTTTCTTTCTGAATCATGTTTATTCCTTCCTCTCATTACATTCCCACAAAAAAATTCCTATGGAAATTTCCCACTCTATAAAAACTGTCATACTTTCTAGAGCTCATTGGCATCTACAGGTGTTCATATCAAAGAGAACATCTGGTATTTGCCTATCTGTGATCTGTTTATTTCACTTATTACTATATCTTCCAGGTGTCTCCATTTGCACAAAAATGAATTGATCTTGTCATTCTTTATGGCAGAATAATACTACATTTTATTTTTAAAAACACATCTTTTTTTTTTTTTTTTTTTTTTGAGACAGGGTCTCACTTTGTAGTTCAGGCTAGCTCTGAGCTCACTACGTAGCCCAGGCAAGCCTTGAACTCAGCAATCCTCCTGCCTCTGCCTCCCAAGTGCTGGGATTACAGGCGTGAGCCACCACACCCAGGTCTTTTTTTTTTGAGACAGGGTCTTGCTTTTGTAGTTCAGGCTGACCCTGAGCTCACTATGTAGCCCAGGCAAGCCTGGAACTCAGCAATCCTGCCTCTGCCTCCCGAGTGGTGGGATTACAGGTGTGAGCCACCACACCCCGCACTGTGGTATGTGGTATTGATTGCTGGTGGGCATGAGTCTCCACACCCAGCATTGTATATGGTTACCGGAGATCCAACTCAGGACGTTGCACTTGCAAGGCAGGCGTCGGAACCACGGAGCTAAATCTCCAGCCCAAAAAACTGTATCTTCTTTATCCAGTCTCCAGTTGATGGGCATTTGGGATGTTTCCATGATTGAGCTATCACAAACTGAGCTGCTATGAACAAGGGTATACATCTGTCTTTCCAATATGATTTTTAAAATTCTTTTGGGTATATTCCTAGCAGGGGGATAGCAAGGTCCAATGGGACCCCTAATCCTAGTTTTCTGAGAAATCTCCACACTGATCTCCACAATGGTTGCACAACTCTACAATCCCACCAACAACGGAGCAGGGTTCCTTTCCCCCCCAGAGCCACGCCAGCATTTATTGTTGGTTGATTTTGTAATTGCGGCCATTCTTTGTGGAGTGAGATGAAATCTCAGTGTTGTTTTCATTTGCATCTCTCAAATGACCAGTGATGTGGAACATTTCTTCACATGCTTCTTGGCTGCTTTGACTTCTGCCTCTGGGAAGTGTCTGTTCATTTCAGATGCCCATTTTTGAATTGGGTCTTTAAACTTGGGGAGGCTGATCTGTTTGAGTTCTTTATATATTGTCGATAATAGCCCTTTGTCTGATACACATCTAGTAAAGATTTTTTCCCATGTTGTTGGTAGTCTTCTAGCAGTGCCAGCGACTTCTTTGGCTGTGCAGAAGCTTTTCAGTAGAATGAGATCCCATTTGTTGATTCTTTCTGCTAGTTCTTGTGCTAGAGAGGTTTTATTCATAAAGTCTCTGCCTAAGCCAATGTCTCCAAGAGTTTTACCTAACCTGTTTTCCAGCAGGCTTATTGTTTCTGTTTTAATGTTTAAGTCTCATATCCATTATATGAGTTTAGTTTTGTGCATGGTGAAAGAGATAGGTCTAGCTTTAGCTTTTGGCAGGTTAAAGCCCAGTTTTTCCAGCACCATTTGTTAAAGAGGCTGTCTTTCCTCCATTAGGGATATTTGGCTCCTTTGTAAAAGATAAGGTGGCTTAATGTATCCGGGGTTGTTTCTGGGTCTTCTAATCTACTCCACTGGTCCTCGGGTCTATTACTTTGCCAGTATCATGCATTTTTTTTTATCACAGTGGCTTTATAGTAGAGTTTTAAATTGGGAATTGTAATACCCCCTGCCATGTCATGGTTGCTTAGAATTGCCTTTGCTATTCTAGGTTTCTTGTGGTTCCAGATGAATTTTTGTGTTATTTTCTCTAACTCTGTGAAGTTTACTGTTGGAATTTCAATTGGAATTGCATTGAATTTGTAAAGTAATTGTGGGAGTATAGCCATTTTGACAATGTTGGTTCTCCCTACCCAGGAACAAGGGATATCTTTCCACTTTCTGATTTCCTTTTCTATCTCATATTTCAGAGTCCTATAGTTTTCAGAGTAGAGGTCTTTCACTTTCTTTCTTAGGTTGATTCCTAGATATTTCATTTTTCTGGGTGCTACTCTGAAAGGGATTGACTTCGCAATTTCTCTTTCAGTGAGTCTGTTGTTTGTGTAGACAAAGGCTGTTGATTTTTGAGCACTGACCTTATATCCAGCAACACTACCAAATTTGGTAATTAAGTCTAGCAGTCTTTTGGTTGAGTTTTTAGGATCCTCTAGATAGAGTATCATCAGCGAATAATGATAGTTTAACTTCTTCCTTTCCTATCTTTATCCCTCTTATATCTTTGTCCTGCCTGATTGCTATGGCTGTTTCTAGCACTATATTGAACAAGAGTGGTGACAACAGGCATCCTTGTCTCATTCCTGATCTTAAGTGTAAAAGGTTTCAGTTTTTGCCCATTAAGTATGATGCTGGCTGTTGGTTTCTCATTAATAGCTTGTATTAAATTGAGATAAAGTCCATCGATTCCAAATCTCTGTAGTGTTTTGATCATAAATGGGTGTTGGATTTTGTCAAATGCTTTTTTCGTGTTTACTGAGATAATCATATGGTTTTTTGTCCTTGAGTCTGTTAATATATTACACTGATTGATTTATGTATGTTGAACCAGCCTTGCATCCCTGGGATAAATCCGACTTGATCAGGGTGTATGATTTTCTTGATAACTCTCTGTATTCTGTTTGCAAGTATCTTATTGAGGATTTTCACGTCAATGTTCATTAGAGAGACTGGCCTGTAGTTTTCCTTTTTGGTGGGATCTTTCCCTGCTTTTGGAATCAAGGTGATGGTTGCTTCAAGGAATGATCTGGGGAATACTGCTTCCCTTTCAATTTCATTAAAGAGATTGAGAAGTACTGGTATTAACTCTTCTTTAAAAGTTTTGTAGCCGGGCATGGTGGCTCACACCTGTAACCCCAGCACTCGGGAGGCAGAGACAGGAGGACTGCTGAGTTCAAGGCTTGCCTGGGCTACATAGTGAGCTCAGGCCCAGCCTGAACTACAAAGTGAGACCCTGTCTCAAAAAAAAAAAAAAGTTTTGTAGAATTCAGCAGTGAAGCCATCAGGACCAGGGCTTTTCTTTGTTGGTAGGGTTTTATTTTATTACATTTTCAATTTCCCAGATTGATATCAGGTTGTTTAACATTTTTATATCCTCTTCATTCAGCTTTGGAAGTTCATATGTATCTAGAAATCTATCCATTTCTTCTAGATTTTCCATTTTCTTGGAGTATAGAATTTTCAAAGTACGTGTTTATGATCCTTTGGACTTCCTCTGGATCTGTGCTGATTTCCCCATTTTCATTCCTTATAACATAGATTTGAGCCTTTTCCTTCCTTTGTTTGATAAGGTTGGCTAAGGGTCTGTCAATCTTATTTAACCTTTCAAAGAACCAACTCTTTGATTCATTGATTCTTTGTATTGTTCTCTTTGTCTCCATTGCATTAATTTCTGCTCTGATCCTCATAATTTCCTCTCTAATATGCGCTTTGGGTTTGTTTTTGCTCCTCTTTTTCTAATTGTCTGAGGTTCATCATTAGATTGTTTATTTCAGTTTGCTCTATTTTCCGAGTGTATGCATTCACTGCTATGAATTTCCCTCGCAGAATTGCTTTCATTGTGTCCCATAAATTCCTGTATGTTGTGCTGGGGTTGTCGTTTAGTTGTAGAAACTGTTTAATTTCTTCTTGAATTTCTTTTGTGGCCCATTGGTTGGTTAATAGAGTGTTGTTCAATTTCCATGTGTTTGTGAGGATCTTGGAATTTCTTCCGCTATTCAGCTCCAGGTCAAGGCACTATGGTCTGATAATATGCAGGGGATAACTTCGATTCCTTTGCATCTCCTTAAGCTTGTTTTATGGACTAGAATGTGATCTATTTTGGAGAATGATTCATGAGCAGCTGAGAAGAAGGTATATTCTCATTTTGTAGGGTGAAATATTCTGTAGGCATCTAATAAGTCCATTTGCTCACAAGTTTGGTTTAGCTCAAGTATTTCCTTACTGATTCTTTGTCCAGTTGATCTGTCAATTTGTGACAGTGGAGTATTAAAGTCCCCTACTACTATTGTATTCATGGTTAACTGTCTTTTCATGTCCAGTAATGTTTGTTTTATATAGTTGGGTGCATTAGAGTTTGGTGCATAAATATTTATGATTGCTATTTCTTTCTCTTGGATAGTTCCCTGTATGAGAATATAGTGATCTTCTTTATCTCTTTTAATCAACTTGGGTTTGAAATCTATTTTATCTGCAAACAAGATAGCCACTCCTGCTTTTTTGTAGTTTCCTGTGGCATGGAGGATTGTTTTCCAACCTTTTATTTTCAGTCTATGGGTTTCCTTCTGAATTAGGTGTGTTTCCTATATGCAGCAGCTTGTAGGATCTTGCTTCCTAATCCAATCAGCTAGTCTGTGTCTTTTAATTGGCCCATTGAGTCCACTGACATTAATGGTTATGACTGATATAGACATATTCAGAGCTGCCATGTTTCCCTGTTCTTGGTTCTTCTTTGCTTTTCTCCTTTTCTATTTAGTTTCTTGTTTGCCCCAAAGAATTCACTCTCCTGGGTATTGTGGGTATGGAATTTTCTGTGTTTTTTTCCAAGATGTTCTTTAGAATGTTTTGGAGTGAAGGTTTCATATTTGTGAAGTTTTTCAGGTGTTCTTTATCATGGAAGTATCTTCTTTCCCCATCTATTCTGAAAGATAGTTTTATAGGATACAATAGTCTAGGTTGGAGGTTGTTTTCCTGCAATACTTGACATACTTCTCTCCATGCTCTCCTTGCATTGTTTGTGTTGAAAAGCCTGCTGTGATCCTAATGGGCTTCCCTTTGTAGGTGATTTTCTTCCTTTCTTTCACTACTTTCAGTATTTCATTCTTTTGTTGTGCATCTGGAACCTTGATAATTATATGTCTAGGTGTAGATATTTTTATGTCACGGCATTTTGGAGTCCGATAGGCCTCATTTATCTGTATGTCTATGTCTTTTCCTGTGAAGTTTTCTGTTATCTCTGACAATAGCTTTTTTATCTCTTTCACACTGTCTCCTGCTTCCTCAGTCACTCCAATCAGTCTTATATTATTTTTCTTTGAGTCATCTAGAAGCTGTTGAATTGATTTCTCATGGTCCCTTGCTCTTTTCCATAGATTATCTTTCCTGCTCATTGGCTGCTATGCTGTCCTCTAGGTCTGAGATTCGGTTCTCTCCTTCATTCATCCTACTTTGCAAGCTTTTGTTCTCCTCCATCACTCCCTGGAGCTCTGCTTGAAGCTGTTTAAAAGGTTCCATTGCGTCTGCTATCTTGGATTCTATCATCTTGCTGATCTCTTCTTTAATGATATCTTTCACTATGGACAGTATCTCTCTTTTGATCTCAGAGAAGAGTTCTGATTTCCATTTTACTAGATCTGCTTTAGTTACCATCTCCAAGAGTCCTGGTGTTTGAGTTTCAGTTTGCCCTATTTCCCTTTTCTCTGAATTTCCCTGGGGTGGTGATCTTTGTGTCTGGTTTTTTTGTGTATTTTCTCATTTCTACTCTTTCATTGTTACTAATGCTATCCTTTGCCTGATGACAGGGCAATGTTTGTTGCAGGTCTCTTTCTATTATCTGGAGCTCTTTGGATGTGGCACCTTCCTGGGGTGGCCTCCTTGAATCTGTAATGACCCTTGAGAGTTCTCAGTTCTGATACATCATGGGAGGTATTTGAGCAGAACAATCATATCATGTTTGTTACCATAATACAATCATTGCCAATATCAGTATTAAACACAGCAAATAAAAAGTTCTGTTAAATTCTGTTCTGAAGACTGAGCTTATGAGTTACCTCTATGTCCATATGCCAAAATTTAGAATTAATCAGCAATGTGTATACAACATGTAGATTGTAAATGTACCCCCCGAACCCTTTGGTGATAAGAGGTCACTGGGGAATCAGGGAGGTAGGGGCACAGAAGGAGAGTGAAATAGGGTTAGCAGATTTATGAAGATCACCTATACTCTAGAACCTCATATATGCCAGCAGGTAATAGAGGATAAAAGGGCGTATATAAAACAGTACCAACTGTATGCTGTAAGACCATTGGAGACTTTGTACACGCACTTATAATAGTATAGGAGAAGAAATAGGGCAGTCTAAGAGTCTTTTACTTCTGGGTATTGCTTCTGACAGGAAGATAGCAGAGGGTGCGGGGACAAGAGGTGAATAGAGGGATCTAGGAGTAGATGGAAAAATAGAAGCTAGATTCCTGTTTTTTTTAATCTTGCCTGGTCTCTCAGCATGGCTCCAGTGTGGAGGGATGCAGGAAATGGCTCCAGCTCCTCTCGGACCTGGGTCCTCACAATGCAGCTCCAGGGTGGGGTTGGGGCCAGCCAGCAGGCCTCAATCCTCCATGGTGGTGATGGTGCCCACAGTCCGTTCCTGACTCCTCACTGCACGGCTCCTGGGTGGAGCGGGCCCATGGGCAGGCCTCAGTTCTCCGCCACCAGGAACAGAATGGCCGAGTCCGCCCTGCCGAGTCCGTACTGCTCCGGGGTACAGTGGGCCGCTGGGCGGGCCTCAGTCCTCCGCCTACGCCAGAACGGAATGGCACCTGGTAGCCAAGTCCGTGCCACTCCCTACCTTAATTCTTTTTACTTTTTCTTCTCCTTCATTTTCTCCCTGCTTCCTTCTGTCTCTTAGTCCTCTCCCCTTTGCAAAGATTTATCTCCCTATTTGCTATTATCTAACTTTTATTTGTTCTTTGTTATTCTCTGAGCTTCTCATATAAGAGAAATCATGTAATATTTCAGGTTGTGATTTATTTAAAATTATGATCTGAAGTTATATTAATTTTCCTATATATAACTCAAAATTATACTACTTATTGCAGAGTAGTACTTGATTGTGTAAATACTATACTTTTCTTTGTCTACTCACCTATGATGGACATATAAGCCACTTCTCAGAGTTATTGCATGAGTTGTGTTGCCATAAATATGGCATGCATGTATAGCTATAAATATACAGTATAAATAGATGTAAATCTGTATCACTATGATTCCTTTAACATTTTTAGAAAAGAAGAATAGCTAGGTTGAATGGAATTTTAGCTTTAAGAGAAATATCCACACTGACTTTCACAGTAGTTATATTAGATTTTTTTTCCCCACAATGAGGAAGAGTTCATTTTTCCCTGTACCCTCTGTAGCACTTGTTGATTTCTTGATGATAGTCATTCTTTTGGAAATGATATAACATGAAATCTTAACTTTGTCTAAACTTGCCTTTCTTTAATGTCCAGAAATGTTGACTACTTTTCATGTATTTATTGGCCACTGTACTTCTTCTGAGAAGTATGCTATTTATTATTGCCTAGCATTTCCTCCACTGTTTTTCTTACAATGTCTTTTTCAAGCCTTCTGTGACTGCCTCTCATACACTAGCTGTATATTCTTTTCCTATACTCATAGCATTTTGTACATAGCAAAATTGTTTTATATTAATTTAACTGGCTTATACTTACCTATTGTTCTTTGTCTCTACCAGACTGGAGCTTTCACAATAACAGAATTACACTTGTCATCTCTTAACTCTTAATTTATAAAATAATAAGTATTAAATGCCATTGAATTGATTTTTTAGTTTGAAATGTGACTAACTTTTCAAACATTTCATTTGAATAAAGTTTAATGTTTTATTCACACACAAAAAAACTATATTATTGTAAAACCAGAGTCACTATGAGAATCTGGTGGAAATTTTCTAAAAAATCTATCACCCTCTGGGACAACCAAGTTTTGTGACAATCTCAAGAAAGCAGATTTTACATTTTACTGGACTCAGCAACTCAGGAAAAAATGTTTGCTCTCACTCAGCAAAAAAACTACCAAAATATTCTAAATTTCAAATTAGAAATATGTGCCTGAATTTTTAATATACTCTAGAGCTTTGCTATTCAAAATGTGCATCTAGCTACATAGTACAGGGGTCATCTTAAAGTTTGTTAAAAGTAAAGAATTTCAGGTCCCAACCCAGATCTTCCAAATTAGAATGGACACTTTTACATTATTCTCCAATAAGTTAAAATGTATATATGAGGGCCGGAGGGTTAGCTCAGTGGTTCCAGCGCCTGCCTTGCAAGCACAAGGTCCTGAGTTTGATCCCCAGTAACCACATACAATGCTGGGTGTGGAGACTCACGCCCATCAGCAATCAATACCACACACCACAATGCCGGGCATGGTGGCTCACGCCTATAATCCCAGCACTCGGGAGGCAGAGGCAGGAGGATTGCTGAGTTTGAGGCTTGCCTGGACTACATAGTGAGCTCAGAGCCAGCCTGAACTACGAAGTGAGACCCTGTCTCAAAAAGGAAAAAAAAAAAAAGTATATATGAGTCTCAGAGGCACTGCATTTGAGAGACCAAAAGATATATATTTCACTATAACTCTATGTTTCTTAGAAATAATTGTAGGAGGTACTAGAAAAGACTGCATTTTCTAAAGTTCTCATTCAGAAGTACAACATGGTTGCCAAACTAGGACCAGTAACTACAGTGTTTTCCTTAGACTCATCTGTTTCTGCTATGGATGTGTGTTTGGGAGAAGATAGAAAGACACATGAATCCTTGCTCAAAGAAAGAGTAGAACATATAGCTGGGCTTTGTGGCTCACGCCTGTAATCCCAGCACTCGGGAGGTAGAGACAGGAGGATTGCTGAGTTTGAGACTTGCCTGGGCTACATAGTGAGCTCAGGGCCAGCCTAAACTACAAAGCAAGACCCTGTCTCAAAAAAAAAAAAAAAAATAGAAACACAGAAAAAAACAGGAGTAGCTATCCTACTTGCAGTCTTCAAGCCAAGACTGATTAAGGCAGACAAAGAATGTCACTACATCCTTGTAAAACGAGAATTCCAAGAGAAAAAGATATCATAAATATATATGCACCAAATGTCAGCAAACCCAACTACATACAGCAAAGATTAATGGGCATAAAGAATCAAGCACTAATATAATTGTAATGTAGGATTCAATATCCAACTATCAAGAACAGACATATCATTTACACAAAAAATCAACAGAGAAATCAAAGGTAAGCCCAACATTTTAATAAGTGGACATAGTAGATGTCTGCAGACTGTTCCACCCCACAATACCAGAATATGCATTCTTCTCAGCTACACATTGGACATTCTCCAAAATACACCGTATACTACCTCATAAAACATGCTAAAGAAAATGCAAAGTATCTGAAAATATCTCATGCATATTATCAGATCATAGTGCAATGAAACTGGAAATCACTGGCAAAAAAAACTACATATGGAAATGAAATAACACCCATCAAAACAAACAATGGGTCAAAAAAAAACTAAAACAGAACTTGGTTTGTTTCTACAATTAAACAATGCCAATATAACATACCAGAACTTATAGGACACAATGAAAGTGATCTTATAAGAGAAATTTATAGTGTTGAACTTCCAAACAGAAAAAGATTAAACCAACAATAAAACTGAAGATAATTAAAAAGTTACCAACAAAGAAAACCCCAACAAAGTAACATACCTAAGGACCAGTGGAATAGATTAGAAGATCTAGAAACAACTCCAGATACACTAAGCCACTTCATCTTTGGCAAAGGAGCCAAACATCCTCAATGGAGGAAAGACAGCCTCTTTAATAAATGGTGTTGGAAAAAACTGCCCTTTAACCTGCCAAAAACTAAAGTTAGACCTATCTCTTTCACCATGTACTAAACTGAAATCACAGTGGATTAGATACTTAAATGTTAAAAAAGAAACAATAAATCTGCTCCAAAACAGTTTAGGTAGAAATCTTAGAAACATTGACTTAGGCAATGATCAAAACCTCTATAGCTCAAGAACTAGCAGAAGCAACAAATGGGATCTCATCCTCCTAAAAAGCTTCTAGACAGCCAAAGAAACCACTGGCACCACTAAAAGACAACCAACCAACAACATGGGAAAAATTCTTTACTAGCTGTTTTTCAGACAAAGGGCTACCATCTACAATATATAAAGAACTTGGGCCGGAGGGTTAGCTCAGTGGTTCCGGCGCCTGCCTCACAAGCGCAAGGTCCTGAGTTTGATCCCTGTAACCACATATAATGCTGGGCGTGGAGACATGCCCACCAACAATCAACACCGCACACCACAGTGCTGGACGTGGTGGCTCACGCCTGTCATCCCAGCACTCGGGAGGCAGAGACAGGAGGATTGCTGAGTTCGAGGTTTGCCTAGGCTACATAGTGAGCTCAGAGCCAGCCCGAGCTACAAAATGAGACCCTGTCTCAAAAATAAATAAATAAATAAAAAGAATTCACTTAAAAAAAGAAAAGCCCAAGTCCTGATGGATTCACTGCTGAATTCTGTAAGAAATTTAGAGAAGACCTAATGTAGTTACTTCTCAACCTCTTTAATGAAATTGAAAGAGAAGCAAAACTCTCAAATACATTCCTGGAAGCAAGCATTACCTAGATAGAATAACCAGAGATGGATCCAACCAAAAAAATAGGAACTACCGGCCAATATTTCTAATGAACATAGAGGCAAAACTCTTCAATAAGATACTAGCAAACAAATCATCAAGCAAATCATCAAGAAGATTGTACAACCTGACGAAGTATGATTTATTCCAGGGATGCAGTGATGGTTAACTGTAGGTAAAGCAGTAAATGTAATGAACCATACCAACACCCAAGGGCAAAAACCGTATAATCATCTTACTAGATACAGAAAAAAAGCATTTGACAAAGTCCAACACATATTCATAAGCATCCTACAGAAAATTGCAATAGATGCTCTTTCTCTCAATCTCTAAAAGCCAACAGTCATCATACTAAATGGACAAAAATTGAAAGCTTTTGCTCTAAAACAGAAACATAACAAGGATGTCCACTGTCACCACTCTTATTCAATATAGTTCTGGAAACATGAGCCAGTGCAATTACACAAGAGAAAGAAATAAAAGGAATGAGGATAGGAAAGGAAAATGTTAAATTATTCTTATTTGAGGATGATATGATACTTTCTATAGAAAACCACAAAAACTCCACTGAAAGCTTTTTAGATTTGATAACCTAATTCATTCAAGACTAAAACCAGCTGTTCATTTGACCCAGATATTTTCAATTTTGGTATCTCCCTGAAAGAATTAAATGTATCATTTCACAGTGAAATACACACACCCATGTGTATAGTGGCACAGTTTGTAATGGGTAAATCTTGGAAACAGCCCAAATGCCCATCAAATGATAAACATATAAAGCGTGATTCTTTTTATACAGTGAAGTACAAGTGTACCATAAAAAGTTCGAGACATTTATAACTAAATGGATGGACCTTGAGACTATACCATTAAATGAAACAAATGAGACACACCTATTTAAATACCACGTTGTTTCTCTAGTGTAAGTAACCAAAAGTGTAAATAAGGGTCAAATGTATATACGTATTGGGAAATGGGAAAAAATATTCCAATGGGAAGGGGAATATGGGAATGCAGAGAAAGAAATGAAGAAAAGGACAAGGAAATAAAAGAGAACTGAAGAGAAAGGAGAGGAGGGAAATAGAAAATGAAGAAACAAAATATATTACGTACACATCAAAATTCCCTATGATAAATGCTATTTTATATACCTAAAATGTACCAGGAAAAAATTTTAAATGAATTGTTATTGTCAGCATAAAATGTCTAATTTTCTGTTTGTTTTGTCAAATGTTTACATACAAAATATTTCATTAAAAATGGTTTACATGAATTTGGGATAAACTGTGTGTAAGCATGCCTGTATGTGTGCACACACACACACACACACCCATGTGCAAATGCATATTAATACCCTAAAGTAGTATTCTAAGACATCATTTGGGATAACTTGCCTACCTCAGTAATTATAGCCTAGTTCTATCTCACTGTCTTTTTGATCAGGTAACCTAATTGATTTACTGAGCTCTAGTATTCAACCCTATTGAAATACATCCATCCCATTGTTTGTCCAGGAACCAAGTGTGGCTCAGAAAGGACCCAAGCAGTATTTGAATTTCATTTACTCACCTGCCAGTATCATGAAGACTTGTGTGCTTAAAAACATGGATATGTTTTTCAATTTTCTCTCTCTGTAGAATACTCCCCAGTCAGCCTGAAGTCTTCTGTTCCTATGTATATTATTCCTTATCGATTTAGGCTGCCTCAGTTCATAAATCTGTGTGATTTCTTCATTTCCATAGTAACTGTAACTGTGGGAAGCAGGTCTTCTGCCCTAGCATGAGACAGAAAGAAAAAGAAATTAATAAGTTTACTTTCCTACTCAATACTCTTCACAAAGAAAAAAGAGAAATAGTATATAATAAAAATCATTTTAAATATATTTTTAAATGTTTAATTTACATTTTTCCTTTTTATATTTTCATTGTGATATTTCAGAAGCAGGAATAATGTTAAATGAAGCAAATCAGATACATAAACTTAAGCATTCCATAATTTCTCTATATGAGAAGCCCACAATATAAATAAAGAGCAATACAAAAGATTGCTAATAAGAAATAGAGAAATAGATATTTTGCAAAAGAGAAGGGAACTAAGAGACAGGGAGAGGAGCTAGAGAGGAGAGGGAAAAGTTATGAAAAAAGAATTAAGATATATTATGTATGGGATGGGGAGTTAGCACGATAGTTCCAGTGCATAACTCGCCATCACAAGGCCATGAGTCTGATCCCTATATACCAAAATGTATTATGCACATATACGAATTCTGCATGACTAATGTAACCATTATGTCCTATAAACATGTATTAATAAAAATAAAAATTGGAAAAAGGTAGGAATCTGTATCAGATGTCAGAAAAAAATTTGTAAAGCTTTAGATAATAAACTGATAGGTAATTGTGAATTCAGAGTAAATATCTAGATTATTATGTAGTCATAAAATTAAGGAGAAAACAAACTTCCACTATTTTATGAAAATTAAATTCAGTAACAAAAATAATTGAGTAAAACTCTTTATTGCCACACAAATGTATTACTGAGAAGCACAGAAGTACTAGGAGAAACAACTTTTTGGTTAAGTGGGGTTCCAAGTTAATTAAATACAAATATTCATCTCTTTTTTACTTATTCAATGTGTTTTATTATTATAAC
>PVIC010009797.1:26050-44981 GCA_004025085.1 Thryonomys swinderianus
TTTTTTTTTTTGCTTTTTGGAGACAGGGTCTCACTTTGTAGTTCAGGCTGGCCCTGAGCTCACTAT
Organism: Thryonomys swinderianus; assembly: GCA_004025085.1. NCBI lineage: Eukaryota > Metazoa > Chordata > Mammalia > Rodentia > Thryonomyidae > Thryonomys > Thryonomys swinderianus. Next base: position 26,117 of record PVIC010009797.1, read on the forward strand.
GGTGCCCAGGCAAGCCGCCGCGAACTCAGCAATCCTCCTGTCTCTGCCTCCCGAGTGCTGGGATTACAGGCGTGAGCCACCATGCCCAGCATTATATGTGGTAACCGGGGATCGAACTCAGGTCCTTGTGCTTGCAAGTCAGGCACCGGAACCACTGAGCTAACCCTCCGGCCCCAACATTTTTTTTTTTTGAGACAGGGTCTCGTTTTGTAGTTCAGGCTGGCCCTGAGCTCACTATGGTGCCCAGGCAAGCCGCTGCGAACTCAGCAATCCTCCTGTCTCTGCCTCCTGAGTGCTGGGATGACAGGCGTGAGCCCCATGCCCAGCATTGTGGTATGCGGTGTTGATTGTTGGTGGGCGTGAGTCTCCACGCCCAGCATTACATGTGGTTACCGGGGATCAAACTCAGGACCTTGCGCTTGTGAGGCAGGCGCCGGAACCACTGAGCTAACCCTCTGGCCCCTAACATTTTCTTTTTAAAATGGATTTTATTGGTACATTTTATATACACATTGTGACAATCAATACTGAGACATGACTTAATTTTCATTTTTCCTATTCCTCTGCCCACCCTACAAGATTCCCACTCCCTACATACATAAGCTTTGTTTCTCTTTTTTTACCATCAAGTTTTTTCTTCCCTTTTTTTACTTATCCCTAATTCCTTTTCCCTTTGAATATTTTACTATTTCACAATTATCTATCATACATTTTAAAACTCATTTACACCTTCAGTTTCTCATATCAGTTAAAAGATATGGCATTTACATATCTGTGACCTATTTATTTCATTTATGAGTTGTCCTCAAAGTATGCCTGTATAAGTGACTCAAATTATCATTCTTTATGGCAGAGTAATATTTCTTTTTATTAAAAATCCACTTCTCTCTTAATGCTAGTTTGTAAGGATGATTTATATATTTCACTTTTGAAGACATATTTTTGCATAGACAAGTAATAGAAACATGATTGCAATTGAATATATCCACCACTTGGAAAATATATTTAGAATTCTATTAGGATATTTTTTATTTTTCTTTTAGCGTATTACTGTATTGTAGATTAATACTTCTAATTGAAAATTAGGGTGTTTTGTTTTGTTTTTTGTTTTTTCAGACAGAGAGCTGTAGTTCAAACTGGCCCTAAACTTACTACGTAGCCCAGGCCAGCCTCAAACTCACAGCAAACCTCCTGCCTCTGCCTCCCAAGTGCTAGCATTGTGGTATGTGGCACAAGAATTGAACTTGAAACCTTGCACTTGCCTGGCAGACACAGGAACCACAGAGCTAAATGTGTGGCCCAAAAATTAGTTTGAAATTCCTCAATGTACCCCTAAATTTTGAAATACATACACTTCTCTTTCACTCATAGCATTCCAAACAATGTTAGTGGAACTGATGCTTGGGTAATACCTCCATTGTCACTGGTGTAAGAACAGAGGTCTTGTTATTTTCGCAGCCCCAAAAGTCTCCTTACTTGTGATACAAGAGTGCTAGTTATTAAAATGCCTTTCTATCATGAGAGTTTCATGTATAAGCACTGTTTTGCCTTGAAATTTTAGGTTAAAATTTCACTAAATATTTTTTTATTTCACTAAAAATATTATCAAGTCAACAGTAAAAGCTAATTTTCAAGACCATTTAGTATTTAATAATAGTGCTTCGGTATGGCACTTTGTTAGGAAAATTTTAATCTCAAATTTTAATCTCAAATTTAATCTCAAATTTTAATTGAGCTAAAAACATAGAAAGAAATTAAAAAGAAAACCACTTTTCATCAAAGTGCTCCCCAGTTAAGCCATGCAAGATATTCAAGTCCAAAAAAGTAAATAAAGACTGAAGGAAGAAACAGTGGGAAGGAGGGAGGGAGGGAGGAAGGGAGGGAGGGGAGGAAGAAGGAAAGAAGAAAGGGAAGGACAGATGGTAGGCAAAGAGGGAGGGAGGGAGGGAAAGTGGGAGAAAGGGAAGGAAGCTATGGCAATTAGAACACCTCTGAAATTAGAATCTCATGTAATTTCATATCTCAAAAAACATGAATGCTGCTGCTGTTATTATTCCACCAATGAAAAGAGATAAAATGTATCTGTAGCTTATGGAGCATAGAAAAGCAGGTAGCAGGCTGGAGGGTTAGCTCAGTGGTTCCGGCGCTTGCCTCGCAAGTGCAAGGTCCTGAGTTCAATCCCCGGTAACCACATATAATGCTGGGCGTGGAGACACGCCCACCAACAATCAACACCACATACCACAATGCCGGACATGGTGGCTCACGCCTGTAATCCCAGCACTCGGGAGGCAGAGACAGGAGGATTGCTGAGTTCGCAGCGGCTTGCCTGGGCACCATAGTGAGCTCAGGGCCAGCCTGAACTACAAAGCGAGACCCTGTCTCAAAAAAAAAAGAAAAGCAGGTAGCATTCCACACTTGTCTCACAGGCCATAAATCACTAGGACCTGTTCCATTGTGCTTAACACAGGTCAATGCAAAGCAGGAAATCAAGAACACTAATTGGCTTAAAACGACACTGATGTGTCAACCAGTTTATGTTAACAGAGTAACATATGTCAAAGTTCCTAGATATATGTTCTATTCTATGACTTAAAGAGGAAAAGTATCCTCTACTGTCTACTGTAGGAAAACAGGTATGTGTTTCTCTATCTTTAATAAAAAGAAATAAACTCCATACTGTGAACAAATGAAATCCCCTAAGATCAAAGTCATTTGAGCTCATCAGTTATATTCATCTATTTGGAAAATATTATACTGGTAAATGTTAGGTCATTTAAAAAGATATAATCGAAATTTTTACTAATTGTATATCTGAACTTTGAAAATAATGTTTCCTTGCAAATTTTTGTCTCTGAAGGAAGCCACCAAACAACTGTGATCCTTTAGATTCTGATAAGTTTTACTTACATGACTTTATTTCTTATTTTAGGTTTGCATCTTAGGAAAGAAGCACAGAGTAAATAGTTTATTTCTGTACACTGGAGCACTGAGTTCTACTGTAACCACTGGGAATTTCATTCTCTCTTAAAAACCAAGTGGGAACATATAGGCAGCTTGAAACACTTTCTATTTTTGTACCTGTGAAAAATAAAACCATATTCAATAAATTAGCCCCATAGCAGTGAACATGAGGGGGTTACTTATATTTCCAGATTGTAACTTTTCACCATCTACCTACAAGTGAGACAGAACTTGAAACATTCTAAAAATATTTAGAAAGAACAGCAGAGCATATGTTTAATTTACTTAATTTCTATATTTGTTAATTCAGTACATACTCAAACTACTTTTCATCTTGTTATCTGGTTATCTAATTACTTTATTGATGAACATTATATAAATACTAAAGACTAATGTTCACTTTGTAGAACACCCCTGATGCTCACACAAAACTCTACACAGTGGTAAGGGAAAGCAGCACAGTGCTATCACAAAGTGGAAGTTAGGGGAATTATTTATGAGACTGACTGCTGGATGGCAGGCAGGTCTCATGAGACAGGGAACTGGACGTTTCACCAGACTGCAGCTTTGGACCCAGCTGGCAAAAGTGAAGCAAGAATCTCACTGAGGGCTGGGGATTTAGCTCAAGTGGTACCGCGCCAACCTTGGACACACAAGAGCCCAAGTTCAATCCCTGGTACCACAAAAAAACAAAACAAAAAAAAACTCTACCCAATGAAAGTATTCAGAAGTGTTTAATTTTGATAAATACGCTAATGTTTAATGAATGTATCAGCTTCCCGTTGCTGTGTACCAAACCTTTACCAGCCTCGAAGCTTAACATTTATTATCTGTTACCTCAGGTCAGGAGGCAGTCAAGCGCTCAGACCGCTGAAGTCTGCGATCTAGTCCTGAGGCCCTTTCTCATGTGCAGTGAACTTTTGCAAACGCGCGTTAGTACTGCAGACCACTGCGTTCTTGTGGCCTCTTGCTTGGGTCCAGTCTCAGCTCCTAGTGGTCCCCGCGGTCCTTTGCCATGTGGTCCTTTTATAGGTCCTCTCTGGTTATGGCGGCTCGCTTTTCCAAAGATAGCTGGAGAACCTCTCTGACCTCGAAGAGAGCCCACATTCCTCTTTTAAATAAATTGCCTGATTAGCACACAGCTGCCGAGAATAACCTCTTTTAATTATCTCAAAGTCAACTTGATCCGGGAACTTCATAAAATCTACAAAATTCCTTCACTTGTTTCCATATAAGATATCTGTAAGCGACACACCATCGCCTTTACCACACTCTGTAGCTTAGAAGTCTTTCGGCGGTATCACCCATGCTCAAGGAGAAGCCGCTGTGGGTCACTTCAGGTAGGACGGTGGCGATTTAAAATTCCCCCCAAATCCTCAGGTGTGCAGGGTGACTGAATAACGAGGCCTCTGTACTCAACCACTGATGACCTCAGTAGCTCGTGTGCTGCTAGGAGGTAGCACATGAGCTGTGGAGGGGTCACTGCGGTGTGGCCCAGCACGATATATCCTTTGCCCCATTCTCCACCTGCTTCTCTCTCTGCTTCTGGGCTGCCATGGATTAAGTAATCTCTCCTTCACTCTGCGCTTCTGCCAGCCTGTTTATGTATGGTACCAGCTGATCATGGACTGGAATCAGAAGCCAAAACAAATCTCTACTCCGTTAAGTTCTAGGTGTCGGGTACTGTGCTGCTGTGACATGAAAATGCCTGACATTATAAGTCATCTCAGAATCTGACAACCAAAATTAATAATTTATTATTTCCCACCAGAAGCAAATTTTTTTTTTAGAAAGTAGTTTATTTTCTTTCAGTCTTTGCTGTGTTTAACACAGAAAGACCAAAGTATGCTTCATCCCAGAATTGCTTAGCACAGGCACAAGAAAAGCATGTTGGTTTTTGTTCTCTAGGGTCAGAAATTTAACTCTCCCTTTTCGGTTAAGCTCTCTCAGAGCACCTAGTAAGGGGCTGTGTTTCCATCATTCCTGTGGTACAAAGATGATACCACATACCTATAGGAAACATCTAGCATCTTATACTGGTTTTGACCATAAAAACTGTTTCATATCTAACCATTTTGCTTTCTACCTGTCACTAAAATATTTGTGTTAAAGAGAAAACATGGGGCCGGAGATTTAGTGCAGTGGTTGCAGCGCCTGCCTAGCAAGTGTGAGGTCCTTGGTTCAATCCCCAGTAATCCCACACACAACAATACCTGACATGGTGACTCACGCCCACTGGCAATCAGTACCACATACCACAAATCACGGGCTTGGTGGCTCAAGCCCGTAATTGCAGCACTTGGGAGGCAGAGACAGGAGGATTGTTGGGTTCGAGGCTTGCCCGAGCTACATACTGAGCTCAGGGCCAGTGTGAACTACAAAGGGAGACCCTGTCTGAGAGAGAGAGAGGGAGGGAGGGAAGAAGGGAGGGAGAGAGAGAAAGGATGCCATTATCTTTAATACACTTCGAAATTTCTGGGTTAGATCTAGAACATCCCCCAAAAGGCTCAAGTGTTGAGAGGTTGGGCCTCCAGAGGTGCCTCATCATGGAGACATATGCTCACCAGATCCTAGTGCTCCTCTGGATGGCAGAACCGGGTCAGCAGGTAGCTCACTGTGACCTCGAAGTTTCCACCTCCCTCCCCAGCTCCTCCATCTCTCTGTGTCCTGGTTGCCATGACATGAGTAGCTTCCTTCTGCCTGTACTACGTGCCTATACCATTCTGCTTCTGCCTTGAGACCAGGTGAATCCTCTAAACACCACAACCAAAGTAATCATCTCCTTTAAACTGTGACTACTGGGTATTGTGTCCAGTGATGTGAAAGTAACTGAGACAAGAGTTAGTTGTGGTTTTTTTTTGTCTGTGGTTTAATTTTTATCTCAAAAATGGATATGGAAGGTCAGATTTAGTGATGGATGATTCATTCTTTTCAGTACACTGTACCTGCCTGCCCATCACTCATCTGATGAAGGTTACTACACATCTGTTCTCATCTTTTCACTGTTTCTCTCATTTCTTGTCTCTGCTTTCACTCAGTCTTCTTAGGTTCAATGGTCCATTATAAAATCAATCGCATGTCCCTGTACTCCAAGTCTTCCAAATTAGCATTATCCAAATGTGAATTTCCTTCATTATCTCTTTCTTTCTTCAGAATTGAATATAGTTGGAGGAAACACAGCCATGCTGACCTATCCCATTTTTTAAATTGAATTCTTTATTGGTACATTTTATATACAGTTCACAATTACACTCAACAATGGGGTATTTGTATCAGTATATGGTATGAGTTAATTCTCATTTTTACCCATATCCATACTCACCCCACAACTCTCCACCCCCTATATACATGTGCTTTTTCTTTTCAATAGAATATTTCCTATTTCACAAAATCTATTGTACATTCTAGAACTAATTTACATCTACAGGTTTCATTCATTTATGTGCAAATGGACACACCTTGATGACACACTAGTAAGTGAAATAAATAGATCACAAATATGTAAATACCATATCTTTTCTCTGGCATGAGAACTTGTAGACCTATCTCATTTTAAATTCATGATCACAAAATTCAAGAATGCTATGGAGTCCTTTCCTTTGGCATTTACTTCTAGGCAATTAGAGTCTAGAGCCAAACTGGTTAATCCCAGTTAGCCAGCTGCAGCTTCCCAGTGGGATAATGGATAAGCTTAAGCACCTTGTCCATTTAGGTCCTCTGAAGTTCAGGCCATTTTCTGGCTATGAGGCTGGAACCAGATTGCTTGAAACTATAACAGTCCATATGTCTCCTACAGTCTTGAATTTTTCTCCATGGCCTTCTGCTGACTTGAACTCAACACCCACATTGAGGCACCAGGAGTCACTAGATGGAGTTAGCCTGTAGCTGCCCTGAATTCCTAATTCAGTTGGCCCCTCTCCAAAATGGCTACCAGCCAATCACCCTCTCCCAGATATAATCTAAACCCAGATAACTCACCAACCACTGCAGTCTGGTGCATCCACTGCTCTATTCTGTACAGGTCTCTGAGGTTGCCTGTAGTCTTTGTGTGTCTGCATGTTTGGCCTTCCTTTCTCATTCCATGAGTCTGGTCCCTAGGAGAGAGTGCTACTCTTTGTTAATATCTCTCTCTTTACTCTCCCTGTAGACTGAAGTTCTCACCTCAGATCTTTCCTGGGTCCCAAGAATTCACTTCCCTCTTTCTTCTCCTTTTTGGGCCACTATATTCATGTCAGAACACCAAATATCAAAAAAGTTCTTTTTCACTGTTTACTATGCTGCCATCTTTCCAGAAGTTCCCTGGGTGGGTTTGATATAATATTAATGTGTTCCCTAACTCCTATTCATCTGTTGGAAGCTTGGTTCCCAGTGTGATATTGTTAGGCAGAGTTCATTAGATCATTGGGGCTGCTAACTCAAAAGACTAAGGTAGATATCCTGGGCCTTAAGGTAGCACTCATAGAGTTGTTAAGAGTGAAGCTGACCTGTGAATTGTAGCCTGACTCTACATATCACTCTTCCAAGGTAGGTGCAGTTCTAATGGAAATAATTTTTTTTTTGGTGATATTGAGGATCGAACTCGGGCCCTGTGCTTCCAAGGTAGGTGCAGTACTACTGAGCTAAATCTCTAGCCCTCTTCTTGATAAAGAGTCTATTAATGTTTTTGTTCCACTTTCATTACACTTCTATTTTCTTAATGTTGAATTATAAAACTATGTTAGATAGGATATAAGCTTACTATATTAATACATTTCATTGTATAGTTTTCAACCATCTCTCACAGTCTTATTTTTCAGTTTTTCAAAATTTCCTCTGGAGAAAAAAATTTTTAAGTTACCATGAAAAACAACTGATGACCATTTTTCTTTTACAGATTTTTGTTTTCAATGTTATAGCTAAGAATAGTTTGCCTCGCTCAAATTAATAAAGACTTTCTCCAACATGTTTTCTGAAAATTTTTTAATTTGGGCTTATATTTAGTGTTAATTTTGAGTGAAAAAAAAATTTTTTTTTTTTTTTGCTTTTTGGAGACAGGGTCTCGCTTTGTAATTCAGGCTAGCTCTGAGCTCACTATGTAGCCCAGGCAAGCCTCAAACTCAGCAATCCTCCTGTCTCTGCCTCCTGAGTGCTGGGATTACAGGCGTGCACCACCACGCCCGGCACTGTGGTATGTGGTATTGATTGCTGGTGGGCGTGAGTCTCCACACCCAGCATTATATGTGGTTACCAGGATTGAACTCAGGACCTTGCGCTTGCGAGGCAGGTGCCAGAACCACTGAGCTAACCCTCCGGCCCAATTTTGAGTGAAATTTTTATGTTTGTTACAAAGTAATTTAATTTTATCTAAGTGTCAACACTCAGTTTTTATAGCACTATTTGTTTAAAAACCTATCCTTTTTCCTATTGAATTTTTGTGGTTCATTTTTTATTGTTGTCACTTGAAAATCAATTGATCTTAAATCTAAGAGTTCATTTCTGAACTCTAACTACTATTCTATTGATCTATGTCTCTCTTACCCTAGTACCACACTGCTTAATTATGGTACCTTTAAAGTAAGTTTTGAAATATGAAAGTTTAAGTCTACAAAACTCATTCTTTTTCAAAATAGACTTGGCTACTCTGGGTCCTTCACATCTGTATATAAATTTTAAGATAAGCTTGTCAACTTCTGACTAAAACTTCAAAATAAGATGTTGTCATAGGGAAAAGACCTGTAATACCAGATACCTGGGACACCAAGAGAGAACAGCTTGAGTACAGGCGTTTGAGATCAGCCTAGACAACTGACAGACCTGATCTCAGGAAAACAGAAAAATCTTTCAAGCTAATTCCTTTATCTCCTTTTCATTTCACAATAAAGCTCAAATGGGTTTCAAGAAGGACACATGCAATTAAACAGTTACAAAGAAGAAACAGAGACTTAAAAACCAAGGAGAGTTTGAGTAATACACTAAAAGTAATTTTGAACCCTTCAATAGCATATACTATCCAAGAGTGTAGATACCGAGCAGCAACCATGTTTAGAAAATGACTGTGAACACAACTCTACAATAAATCATAACTAGAGTTTTGATGAAAACAAATTTCAACGTCCTGTCTTTTCAGGGGCCGTGACTGTGAGTCAGGACAATGGGCTTCACATAACCAGGCAAGGAGGTCCACGGCATCATGCTTCTGCAGACAGAAAAGCAACCCTTACACAGGGCGAGGTGGCTGGGAAGGTACTAGCTGGCAGTGCAAATGCTCCATCACTGATCTCTACAGAGGACAAGAATCGATATTTGGGTCTGAAAAACTGAAGCTTTCAACTCTGTGAAATTTGATCACAATGCACGTCTTAAAGTGAATTAATCCATTCTTCATTATCCTGTTATAAGAGAAACTAGAGATGGATGAAAACAGGATAACAAGAAAAGGTCACGGGAAAATGTACAATAGAGTTGGCAAAACAAAGACAAATATCACCTATTCTATTATTTTATTTCAAGCCATACTTGACCTGTAAAATCTATTTGATAACATAAATAAATCATTTTAAAATAATTTCTTTAAAAGATGACTGAATTTGAAGGTCTGCTGAAATCATTTTCAAACTATTTCATGCCTAGGGAGTCATAACACCCACTGAGTCACAGCAATGAGCCATAACCACATGAAGTTTAAAAAGATTGATTCTTTTTATGACAGTCTTTTGAAAAAGGTACAACTTTCAAAAGAGTGTTTTCATAATGTTGACAGGTGTGCTATGATTACTCATCAGGCCGTAAACTTCCTATTATAAGGACCTCTTTCTTACCCCGTGGGCAAGAAATGTGGCCTCAAAAATTTCATTCAATCTATAAAATAGATATTAATCAGCAGAAATCATTATTAAACTCTTGAGAATTTGTGACAGTAAAGAGAATAGCAAAGGCCTGTATAAAGGGATAAAAGTTGAGCATAGATCAGTCTGACCTATCAAGTCAACAAAAATAACTGGTTCACAACACAGCATGGCAGCATGAAAAAGCAGGAATTTGTGATGAAAGCTTTGTGGTTTTGAATCTTCTTTCATAAGACATTAGATTTGTAAGTTTGAAATAGTTATTTAACCCTTCTGTGCTCCATTACTTGTATGTTAACAATGAATGAAATATGTAATATATAATTATACAATTATTATTAAAGTATATATGTAATAATAGTATATATTTAATAAACTATTACAGGCACACATAAATACTTGTGTAAATGCGTGTGAGTGCATCACCGTTTTCCAACTAGCACTCAAAAGGAAATGAAAATATTTATTTGGTCGCATCCTTCTGGTATTCTCTGACCATCTAACTGCACATTCAGATATAGATTAGCTATATAGATACACATGAATACAGACATAGATGATATACCGAGGTCATATAGATAGATGATGAGACCTTTATGGTACTATAAAATCTATAATCCCTTAGGAGAAAATAAACATTGAATGAAAACTGATGGGCACTTGACATTTGGAAGGTGGATTAGATTAATTAGATCACTGATGTACTGGGCAGTACATTTGAACTGAGCTAAACCTGTAGATGAAAAGAAACAAGGCTTTGACCAGGTAGGTTGATGAATGGACGATGGCAGAAAACTGACAGAGATGGAAACAAGAGGGTGGAATGTAGAGTAGCTTGTGGGAATCAGAAAATTTTTGTACTGACTGAGAAGTGTACTGGTATTTGCCTAGAATTACTGGGAGTTAAGAACATTCTAAGTAAGGAAATTACATCAGACCTAAGGTTCTGTACTGTCTGTTATTCAAACCTAGATCTGCTTCATTAGGTGGCCTGAGTCACAAGATAAATCAGAAAATCAAGAACTGTAAAGCATTCTCCTCTGAGGGCATGTGAAATGCACACTTGCTCATTTGGCCAATTTCTAAGGCCACATATTTCAGAGAAGGATGTCCCATATAAATTTCTTAATTTCTTAAAAGTTGTGACTATCATCTAGAATATTAATGTCAAAATTACATTTTTAAACCTTTGTAAATATTAAATTTTCTCTAACCTTTTCATTGAGAAAAACCTAGTCAGTAATGTCTGGTCTTCCAAAAGGGAATCCACATGAAGTCAAAGACAAAAATAGTTTTTCCAAAACTCACTTTATATGCAATAAATATTAAAACTAAGGGACTTTGGGTTTTAAAAAAAATATTAACTAAGGGGCTTTGGTTTCTGGTCAGTTGACAGAACTTTGACTTTCAATTTTAATGACTATCCATAGTCACTAAGGAAGTTTTATAGCTGACATAAGAAGCTTTCAATGTACAGCCTAATTTATTTTTATTCTGCTCATTCACTAAAGCTCTAGTTGTCCAAATAGGGAAAAAAAAATCTAATTTAAAAGAATACTTTGGGAAAATATTTTAAATATCTGAGGCTCTTTTTCTTCTGAATTTTTAAAGGAAGAGGTTGATGATAGTAGAGCAGAGCACCGTTGAGTTTAACCTCAATTAAACATTTTTCTCTGACTAATGTGACAAAAAGGGGCTCTGGTGTTAATCAAGTTAACAGACACTCACTTTAGTAATTTGGGCTGTTTGCTTGTCATATTTGGGAAAAATATAAACTTCAAAAATATCATATATTTTATTATTAGCCACATGATAGACTTGTATTGTTGGGACCAAAGAATCTTCATTTTATAAGTCACCCCTGTCTGATGTTTTAGCTGTAAATAAACATTGTACTTTATAAAGAAGTCCTATGTAGATGTGATATATATTCTGTAAAAATAACTTGTGACAACTTGCTAATTGTGCTAATTCTGTGAGGTTTCCTAAAAACTCCCAGGCAAATCAGTAAGGTTGCTGGACTGGTTGCGCTGGTCGCCAAGTACAGTGATTTCCTGAAAAGCTTAAGGGGACATAGCTCCCATAACTTACCCATGAGCTAATCATTCGGGCTCTTTCTACCAAGGGTCTCCTTGTTCTGACATAGTTAGCCCTTCCACAAAATGTCCTTGTATTTACTGCCCCTCCTCTGCCAATGCCCCTCCTGGCAAGTATATTAGCTTAAATTGTTAGCCAATCCCTATTAATGACCCTACCCCTTCTTGTAAGTGACCTGACACCTTCCTGTACGTAGACCAAAAATGTTTTAAAAGAGCCGGTAACGAAAGCGTGTGGTCTCCAATCTGATATTGGTAGACCCACTGCATGCTGTGCTAATAAAAGTGCCTTTGTTTATTACATGTGTGTGTTGGTCTTCCTCGGGATAGCCTGATCCAGGCATTATAGTATCAGCCAAGCTTAGATGCATGTTTGACTGACTAGGAGTAATTTTAGTATATTTCACACTTATCCTATTCTTCACCATCATTAATTTCTTTTCCTTAGAATATATGTTAATGAGTTCTAAAATGTATGATGGCAATGTATGGTTGCGCTGTACTTGGTGACCAGCGCAACAGGTCCAGCAACCTTACTGATTTGCCTGGGGGTTTTTAGGAAACCTCACCCAATTAGCACAATTAGCAAATTGTCACAAGTTATCTTTACAGAATATATATCACATCTACATAGGATATTGTTAAATAGAAAATATTCAAAGGGAAATGTGGAGGGGTGAATAATGAGGGGTAAAGAAAAAGAGATGGTAATAAGAGGGATAAAACTTATGTATTTAGTGGGTGGGGGTTGTGGGGTGGGTAGGGGATCAGGAAAAATTGAGAATTAAATCATGTCACATACTGCTACAAATCCCAATATTGAATGCGATCATGATGTGTATATATAATGCACCAATAAATATAAATATAAAAATTAACTAAAATAGTATATAAATTGAGATGTCCATATCAATATTTTATCCATTCCTTATAGTAATGTAATATGGCAAGTGTCATTTTCAAAGAAAGTTTTGTACAAGTAAATCTTTAATTTTGGTTTTCTGTCTCTTTAGACTTAATTACAGCACTTGTTCTCTTTGAGAAATAATAGATATTAGACTGCAAGAGCTTGTTAGAGTAATTATAACAAAATTTTAGAGAGTGGATGATGTAAAAACCAGAAATTTGTTTTCCAACAATTCTAGAGCTAGTAATCCAAGATCAACATGTCTGCAGGTTTTCTTTCTTCCAAAGCCTGTCTCCTAAGCCTGCAGATGGAAACCTTTCTCTGTGTTCTTTGTTCTCCTTTTTCAGACATGCATGGGGGTGGGGGGGTGCATCTGAATAGAGACAAGGGTCAGATATTTTTCAAGTGTATTGGATTAAGGCTCGACCTAGGGGGACTGAATTTAACATAATTATCTCTTTAAAGACGCTTTTTCCAAATCTATTCACATTATAAGATACTAGGGAATGAAGGGCTTCAACTTGAAGATGAGATAGGAAGGAACAATCTGGTTAATAGCTAGATTATTAAGAATATGTACTTTACACACAAAATTACCTTGCAGAATTTTACTCATAAGGAAGCCATCATAGTAACCAAAAGGTCAAATATTTACGTGGCTTCCTCTCTTGAATAGTTTATAGAGCTTTCAGAATGCATTAATTGTGTCACTACTGGAGTAAATTAGTTATCATGAGAGTGAAACACAAAAGAGAAAGCTCAATTCCCTTTTTCTTTATTTCTTTTGTCTTCTTTCACCATGTGATGCAGGTCCTTATCTTTGCATTCCAAGTCTCCAGAACTACTTGCCGAACAAGTTTTCACTGTTTATAATTTATCAGCTAGTGATAATCTTTCATAGCACCAAGAAATAGACAGGCATTATATTCCTAATAGGTTACTATAAACACATCCTCAAATAATGACTGGATGGTTTGGTGACATCATTGTTACATAATTCAATTACAGAAAATAAACATAGTAATTTCTTATGTGCTCTCACTCTTCCTTATTATGTGCTCTAACTTCCTTCTTTATTATGCGCTCTAACTCTTCCTTCTCTAGCTAGTGGCCCTTTCCCTTTCCATAAAAATCACCACGATTCTTAGCAGTCATATCTTCATTTCCATTTAAGACTTAGATTTTCATTAAATATTACAATTAGGAAATAATTGACGATTTTCAGCTACTGCAAAACATTTTAGAACTGTATAGGTTACTCGACTACCAAAAAAGTTTAAATCCTGAAAGTAAAGGAACACATTAGTTAATACCATCAGTTATAGTCAACTGATGTCTTGGCATGCTAGATTTTTAAAATAGCTTTCTCTCCTAAAATAAAAAATAGCTGTAGCAATGCCCATCAAAGAAGAGGGCAATCTACTGATTTAGAAAGAACTCCAAAAGAGAAAGCACTACCAGAAATTGGAAGCAAATACACAGCAAACATATTGTGTCTTTATATAATCCATTCTACTAAATTCCATTCATTTAGTTCTTAACTGAGTCAGAACAAGTTGCTGCTTATAAAACAGTTTTGGCAAGTTTAAAGTGGTAAAAATAAACCATACAAATAATATGTCCTATATTTTCAATTTTAGCATTAAATTACTTATTGAATTTCAGCCTTAAAAGTGTCTTTAATGGGCCAGAGGGTTAGCTCAGTGGTTCCGGCGCCTGCCTTGCAAGCGCAAGGACCTGAGTTCAATCCCCGGTTACCACATATAATGCTGGGCGTGGTGGCTCACGCCTGTAATCCCAGCACTCGGGAGGCAGAGACAGGAAGATTGCTGAGTTCGCAGCAGCTTGCCTGGGCACCATAGTGAGCTCAGGGCCAGCCTGAACTACAAAGCGAGACCCTGTCTCCAAAAAGCAAAAAAAAAAAAAAAACAAAAAAACAAGTGTCTTTAATGAAAGCACCTTTCCACTCAGTACACTACAGTATAAATGTAAAAGTTTGTTATTTGAAAAATCAATTCAATGTTTCAACAGTGGTGTATAAAACTGCCAGTCATCACACCCGTGTCATGCTTGGGAAATTATAAACCAAATGGATGACAGAATACTACAAAAAGCTGGAGGATGGGGCCGGAGGGTTAGCTCAGTGGTTCCGGCGCCTGCCTCGCAAGCGTAAGGACCTGAGTTCGATCCCCGGTTACCACATATAATGCTGGGCGTGGTGGCTCACGCCTGTAATCCCAGCACTCGGGAGGCAGGGATGGGAGGATTGCTGAGTTCGCGGCGGCTTGCCTGGGCACCATAGTGAGTTCAGGGCCAGCCTGAACTACAAAGCAAGACCCTGTCTCAAAAAAAAAGCAAAAAAAAAAAAAAAAAAAAGCTGGAGGATGGAGTGCACTTGCACATGACGAACTTATTGAAGGAAAGCATTAGTAATCTATCATATCTTCAGCAATAATACTGTTTTCAGGTTTGTTGTGGTTAGTTTCACATTTGAAAAAGGTGTGGGTACTTACTAAAAATTTCATTTAAAAATGATCTTTACACATTAAAAGGCAACAGAGTTTATGGGGATTACTATAGCAGGCTTGTATATGTCCTTAAATATTTTTTAAAGACAAATATCTTAAAAAATAAAATATTCTCTTATGTGACCTAAATTAGACATATGGTAAACAGAATTCGACTTGATGGGCAAAATACACAGCACTGCCACTGAATTATAACTCTGTCACTGGAGAAAGCTAGAAGAATTATTCAAATTTAGATGTATGGTCTGCACCAAAGCACAAGTTTCAATTTTCAACAACTTATAATTTCATATATATGTATATGTGTATATGTATACATGTTATACATGTATATGTATAACATGTATACATGTGTATGTATGTGTGTATATATATGTATGTTATGTATATGATTAAATCCAATAAGACCAAAATCCTTTCCGTTTCACCAGTGACCATTAGTTCTAAGGGAGACAAAGATTCATATCAAATCTTTATAGCATCTAATAAAATGAGTTCAACTCATAACTTCTAATGTTTGTCTATGTAAACAAAATAATTGTTCACAGAATAGTAAATAATCCATAAAAAATAACACTGTTGACAAAGCAAACACAAATCAGTAACAAAATAAATAACTAGATAAAGCTTAAATAAATTGAGAAGGGAAGAATAACCACAATTTAGGGACTTGTTTAGTATTTGTGAGTTAACTGAATATTTAAAAAATATTACGTGATTTTGAGATGTATATAAATTGTACCAATAAAGAATTCAATTAAAAAAAGTATTATCAGTACATATGAACATCATGAATCATTTTAATTTCTTCTTTCTATTCACTCTCGCTTCCAGTTTTCAGCAATGAAATATATTGATATGGTAACTGAAAAATATTACTTGAAAGTTCATGATACTTCCTAAAAATAAAATGAACAAGTAGATACCACATAAAGCCATTACTTTATAAAAGTAAATTAATCAGCCAGAGATTTAGCTCAGTGGTTCCAGTGCCTGCCTTACAAGTGCAAGGTCCTGAGTTCGATCCCGGTGACCACAGAGAATGCTGGGCGTGGTGACTCATGCCCACCAGCAATCAATACCACATACCACAGTGCCGGGCGTGGTGGCTCACACCTGTCATCCCAGCACTCGGGAGGCAGAGACAGGAGGATTGCTGAGTTCGAGGCTTGCCTGGGCTACATAGTGAGCTCAGGGCCAGCCTGAACTACAAAGTGAGACCCTGTCTCAAAAAAAAAAAAAAAGAAAGAAAAGTAAATTAATCACTTTATTCTGTAGTTCTTTTTACTTTTAAACATGAAAAATTAGATTTTACCTGATGGGGCTGGAGGGTTAGCTCAGTGGTTCCGGCGCCTGCCTGGCAAGCACAAAGTCCTGAGTTCAATCCCTGGAAACCACATACAATGCTGGGCGAGGAGACTCACACCCACCAACAATCAACACCACATACCACAGTGCTGGGCGTGGTGGCTCACGCGCCTATCATCCCAGCACTCGGGAGGCAGAGACAGGAGGATTGCTGAGTCCGAGGCTTGCCTGGGCTACATAGTGAGCTCAGAGCCAGCCTGAAGAACAAAGCAAGACCCTGTCTCAAAAAAAAAAAAAAATTTTACCTTATGACATTTAGTCACCTTTAAAAGAGAAAACTTAGGCAGAAGATACAACTACTTCACCCTGTTCCAATCCCCCAAATTGCACACAGCTATATGTCGAGGCAAGTTAAAAGAAATAGAGGAGAGACAGATGGTGATTGATGCTGTACTTAGTACATAGATTAGAACAGTAGGTGAAGCCAAGTTTTCACTTGAAATAGGCATTCTTTCTAAAATATCACTGCTTTGACTCATTTGACATTTTTTTCTAATTATAGGTGGTCCATTTAAAATACAGTAGTTTTATTGTGGATTAAGTAAACAATAAATTTTGTGAAATAATTTGCATTTTTGAATAGAGTAATATCTTATACAGAATGGATATGTAAATTAATGCCTCACAGAAATACTGAGAGAAGGTTATGAAATATCAGTAAGAATAATAATCATTCTCTGAGAAAAGGAAGGAATCTTGATTATGTTCATTTTAGTTACTGGTTTGTGTGGACGATTGCCTTCATAATTGTTTTCTAAACAGTATGCCATATTTTTTAATAAATAAACTCAAATTGTGTGAAAAAATAAAATTATGGTTAACTATTGTTGCTAATCTCACCAAACATCAAACTTGTGAGCCAAAATTAAACTTTGGGTCCTTTGGGTTTTTTAATTTATTGTTTCTTTCTAAATCATATTTATTTTTTCCCCTCATTACGTTCCCCCCTGAAATTCTCTTTGAATATTTCCTATTTTACAAAATATATCATACATTCTAGAACTCATTTACATCTATCGGTTCTCATACCAGTGAAAATATACGGTATTTACATATCCGTGATCTATTTATTTCACTTCTTAGTGTGTCCTCAAGGTGTATCCATTTGCACATAAATGAATGAAACATCATTCTTGGGTCCTTTGTTTCTAAACTGTGTTCACTTTTCCCTGTATTGTACTACTTCAGGCACTCCAAGAACTGAGGGCAAAAAGGCTGTGGTGTAGATGCAGAATATTCTCCAAAAGTTTCATGTATGCAGAGGTGGAGCTTTTGAAAGGTGGTTGAGGTTATGGAGTACCATGTGTTTTTTTGTTTGTTTTCATTTTTGTTTTTGGGGGGTACCAGGGATCTAACTTGGGCTCTGGTGCTTGCAAGGTAAGTGTGGTACCACTTGAGCTAAATTCCCAGCCCAGTACAGTGTTTATCAATAGACTGATCCACTCATGAGTTCAGCTAAATTTGCTGTTAGGAGATGGGACCAGATTGGAAAACTCGTGTCACCACAGGTGCACCTTTGGAGGATTTATGTATCTTAGAAGCCACTTTCTTTTCTCTTTGCTTCTTGTGTTCACTGTTGAACAGTTTTCCTCCACCACACTCTTCTGCCATTTTGTTTCTGCCTCGGAGCCAGCCAACCATGAACTGAATTTCGCTAAAACTGAGAGTCAAGAGAAACCTCTCCTGCTTTAAATTATAGTTGTCAGATATTTTGTCCCAGTAGTGGAAAAACTGATTTATAAAGCAAACTAACACAGCTGTCTAATGGGAATAAATGATTAATAAAATGTGAAATACAATATAATAACCAGTCATATTAATAAGATAGAAAAATTAATATAAAAATGATTAGATGCATTAATAAGATAGGAAATCTGATCCAAGAAAATATGGCGGGCTGGAGGGTTAGCTCAGTGGTTCCGGCGCCTGCCTTGCAAGTGCAAGGCCCTAAGTTCAATCCCCGGTAACCACATACAATGCTGGGCGTGGAGACTCATGCCCACCAGCAATCAATACCACATACCACAGTGCTGGGCATGGTGGCTCACGCATGTAATCCCAGCACTCGGGAGGCAGAGGCAGGAGGATTGCTGAGTTTGAGGCTTGCCTGGGCAACATAGTGAACTCAGAGCCAGCCTGAACTACAAAGCGAGACCCTGTCTCAAAAAAAAAAAAAAA
>PVIC010009798.1:0-44817 GCA_004025085.1 Thryonomys swinderianus
CCAGGTCCTCCAACAGAGACCTGGACAACCCCCTCCCCCCATGCAGCAGACACTTTATAAGCACTTGGTGACTGACTGGTCTCTGTATTCTTGGCACTCACTGGAACAGTGATCTGCCAGCACAGTGTGTAAACACCCACATTTTGGGAATAGCCTAAATATCTGCATATTGTGAATGAGGAGGCTAAATGAATGAAATCATGTACAAACCCACAGTCAGCTCCCTGCACATATTGCCTTTACTGGTCTCTGTGCAGATGCAGGACTTTCCACAGCGGGAGTCCCAGAGCACCCTCAGGGAAGGGTGGAGCCCCCACTCCCTGGGGGGGGGGTTCGTCTCTGTGTAGCTGTTAATCAGCTGTGATGGGCACCCCTCTGGCTGCTCCCATCCCACATACAGAATGCAAGCCACTGTATTTCCTCTGGAACTAAGAATCACTTCTCTTCTAGACTTTTTGCTATTTCTTTCCTTAAGTACACTTTTTAAAATCTTCATTGGTACACTGTATGTACACATCATATTATGATCAGTCTCGATATTGGGAATTTGTACCAGTATAAATGTATGATGGTTATTATGAAGTACACATTTTTTAACATAACATTTGATTGTTCTCCTGTCCAAACAATGTACAAGCATACATGTGCATGTGCACACACAGTCTCTCACACACACACACGTACACATACACACACATTCATTCAGTGCTCAAACTCAATTATCTGGGATTACTAGGAAACACTTAATTTCCAACATGGTTTTTAAAAGAAGCACAAGTGAAGCCAATGTTTTCTGTTCATGGTATTTGCATGTACAAGAGTGTTTCTCTCCCCACTTCCCAGATACTGGCTTTTCAAGATCTTTCTGTAGCCCTGACTTGTTCAGGAAGCTCTTTCTGACTTCTTAATACCTACAGTGCCTGGACGCAGGTTGTCAAGGCATGTTTTGGGGTTTGTTTCTCATGTGGCAGGCACTCCGCCTGACGACTGCCTGGGCTGCCCACACGTAGAATATACGCACGTGTAAGGGGGGTCTCTGAGGGGGGAGGGGTCTCTGCTCAGTGCTGGCTCCAGAACAGCGGTCATCATTCCACCGAGAATGTGCTTCAGTGTTACCTGTTATCTAGGAAATCACTTTCCTTTTAGGATGTTTAAGGGGAAATCCAGCTACCTGGCTACACAGATTATACTTAAATGCTGCCACTCAAACAGTACAGTGAGTTAGCCCTGCAGGAGGGACAACTTTAATCATATCAGTTTGTCTTCAACACATCTGGCTGCTGAATTAATCAGATCCTAAGAGCACAAGATTGTTGATATGACTGCAAAGGTTTTCTTCAACTTTACAGATTGTAAGTGATGGATCCTTCCGTAAAGTGACTCTAGCCAAGGTATATTTCACGTTAATGGATCTCACAGATGAAATAAACATGCTTCCAAGTAGTTTAATGTTTTACTTACTACAGAGTCCTGAACAGAGCTCTGTGTGTGTGTGTGCGTGTGTGTGTGTGTGTGTAAAAGGGAGAAAAAAAATCAAGCATGGATATTAAGTTCCTGTTAAAATGTTCATTTAAGAAGGATAGTTTTAAAAATAGACAATTAAATTACAGCTGCTGGGAATTTTCACGTGGCTTAGTACTGCGAAATGTTTGTGTGCTACTTAACTACTAGACCTCACCGTTTGCTATGACATAAGCATCAACGTGACCACAGTAAAAAGAAGTGACATTAAAAGGGATTCTGGGCCAGGAAGCACTGTTCTCCTACTGAAATCCCTGGGAGTGAAGTAAAGGTAGCTTTGTATTTCCTGACATCTTCAGAGGCTGATAGGGCAGAAAAAGATGGAATCATTTTCTTACGTGTGTCTGCCTCATCTCTGCCCTCCCCTCCTGCCCCTTACTTGAAGGAGGTCTAATCTCCATCATAAAGAATCCCCTAAGAGACCAACAGGAAAAGGTCCAACAGTGAACCGCACCAGTAGCCTTACTGCTAGTTTCCCAGTTTCACTCCACAAGCACTGAGGTCAGAGGAGCAGCTGGTTTCCTACGCAACATCCTATAGTCAGTATCTGCGTCACTCTCCTTTGGATGAATGAGATGCCAGGAAGGGATCTCAGTTCCCAGCCTATATCTTTAAGTAACCAGACAAATCAATTTAGCATGACAAGAGTGCAAGAGGCACAGAAGACTGGGGAGAGCCTTCCTTGCTTCTGGCTTTTATCCAGAAAACAAAAGACCCAATGCTAGTGTGAGGCTCATCTATCCCTCCGAGAGCTGCAATAATTTATCAGGTTCTCTGCCAGATGTTTCCATAAAGCATCCAACCTTTCAGACAACCTCATGGAGTCCACAGTAAAGGCCTCTATTTTGTTCTTGAAGAAAACAATTCAGAATCAGACAGGTGTAGAAACGTGAAACAAAGGTCAGTTCTTTAGTGCATTCTTTGGTCTTATCTTGTCTTCAGAATTATATAATCTTATCTAACCTTTTAGAGGTTTCCTTTAAGCTCAGTAGAACAGAAACTCATAATCAGACTCATAACAACTGTTCCCGTTTAACCCTAAGTCATGGGTGCACTTACAAGTTACCTCTTATCACAGCAGATTATCGATTTGGTGGTTGAATGTATTTGCCAAATAGAACAACAGCAGTAAGACACTAACACACATTTTAGATCATCACCCTTCCCCACCTGATGCGGTGGTGCACATGACATTACTAAACCTGTCCGAACAACGTGACGAGGAGAGCGAGGCCCAGGGAAGGGCCTCCCGCACTTCAGAACCACTGTGCCCAAGACAGAAAGGGAGGGGAAGGCTCTCAACTTCTGGAGAAGTAACTTACTGAGAATTAGAGAAAGTAAATAGGACAGTCATCCTCATTTGGTCCACACGGAGTGCTAACAATAAGTGGGAGAAAACAATAGGTTCACTCCGTGAAGAGAAATGAATTGTTGACGGCACACTGGAATGGTTAAGAGCATTGCCTTATTTGGCTGGGTCTGTTGGTTTGTGCCCATAATCCTAACACTCTGAGAGGCTGAGACCGGAGGATCTCAAGTTCAAACCCAGCCTGGGGAACTTAAGATACTTCCCAAAACCTTACCTAAAAAATAAGAAAATTTTAAAAGGCTGATGTGCAGGCCATGAGTTCAATTCTGTGTTTAAAAAATGAGAGAGAGAGAGAGAGAGAGAGAGAGAGAGAGAGAGAGAGAGAAAAAGAGAGAGAGAGACACCATGGACTTCCCAGTGAGCTTGTTCTACTTGGACACTCTTATATGTGAAACGCATTGCTTTTCTTCTGGCACTGCAGGTGGAACTCACAATCTTCACTTGCGAGGCAAGTGGTGCCTCTGAACTACACCCCCCGCCCTGTGTGGAGTAATTAATAGTACTGATCTTATCAAGTTGGGTTACAGTAAGGATTAAATGACTTGCTACCTTGATAAGAATTCAAAACAGGATCTGGCATATCATAAACATTAAGTGACTGCTCAATAAATAAACACACCATGTAACTGGCTGCTTTCTACCACTGTACACAGCTGTATGCACAACTCTTTCTGGAGAAAGCCTATTTACTGAGAGAATTAATGCATTGAAATATATACTTCTAGGATATTGGTCACTTCCTTACTACCATCAAGAGTATAATTCATTTCTTTTGCAAAGAGGATGGAAATTTTAATGTACTTTATTAAAAGGAAAAAAAAGCAAAGTTTTACATTTAAAAATGAGATTGCTGAGGCAAACTTCTATTATTGGCCAATACAAATAGACTCATTATCTATTTTAGTCATTATAGAATCACCTGAATTAAATATCTTGCACATATAATGAAACACAAGGCTTTTCCTAAAGATGTTTATCAGAAACTCATTTCATTTCTGATTCAGGTGTGATAGCTTTTTCACAAACAGCATCAAAACCTCTTCATTTCATTAAGTCCCAAGGAAAAGAAAAAATAAAGGAACAAAAAGTATTTACATATTTAACATTGTGGCCAATTAACCACTTCCCTAACAGATATTATAATTCATCTTACTCCATTGTATCTTGACAGTAGATATGAACAATGACTGATAAAGTACACTGCTATATTGAAAATGTCACCAAAACATGGAGGTGCATGCCTGTGATCCCAGAATTCAGAGAGGCTGAGACAGGAGGATCATAAAGAGTTTGAGGTCAGCCTGGATTAGTCACATAACAAATTAAAACTGAGCCTGAGCTACATAGCAAGACCCTTTATTTTAAAAATTTATATCTCTATCTATTTAACTGTGGAAGGAGACAGCTCTAAATTTTGAGTAAAGCACCTCTGTTTCAAATTTGGAACATGTAATCACTATGATCACTGTTCAATGATTAAATAGGCATAAATGCCCCATACAATAGATTTTCAGAGATCCAAATTATACATAATCTACCATACAATGCCCTAAAAACTAAGTAGAAAGTTGAGTTTCCACACACACATCTCCTAGACAAAAGAAATCCGAAAGGGATTCAAATTACTCATGCTCGGTACGATTTCTCTACACAAAGCTGTAACACACTTGATCACCGGCAAGGAAAATGACACAAGACTAACAGATACAAACGAAACCCCTCATTACAACAACAGAGATGTATCTTGTAAAATTAAAAAGCGAAGTTCACGGGAACGTGACACACCTCTCGCACACACCCCGCTGCAGCCTGACAGCAGCGCTAACGGGCTGCTGAGAGACGCGGGACCGCAGCACCGCACAGAACCTACACGTTGGCCTCAGAGCAGCAGCCCGAGCTCTCACAGGGATGAGGTTTAGATTTTGCAACTGTTTAGATGATCTCCTCTTAATGTAAAATTAGAGATTTCAGAATCCAACATGTCTTGAAAAGCATCCGAATTACTATTTAGCGGCTCTCAATCTCGTAGTCATCTAGAGAAATATGGGATAAGGACCAGATGGTCACTGACGGCCAGGGCGGTGGGAAACACACTTGTACTGATGTTAGTCCAATGGCAGCCCAGACGTCAAAACAACTACAGCACCCAGAAGGGGGATCCAGATCAGTAAATGTCACCAACATGTTACAGTTATGCTGTGCATTAACAAAGCACTGTGTAAGTGCTTGCCTAATCCTCCCCCATTGCTGATTTTCAGACACATATTCAAATATGTCACCAATTGTACTTATTGGTAGAACAAATTACCAAGGATGGCCATGAACATAATTTTACTCTCTAAAAAGCTGTAGATCACATTGTAAAAGGGATTTAAGTTGGGGATTTCATAGCCAAAATGGGTTCTTCCAAGATTCATAGAAGATACAACTTAACTTCTACATAACTGAATATATTGGAAATATACTAGAGAAATACCATTGTACTCTATCACCATGGTAATTCACAAATCTGATAAAGCTCACACAGTCATCCCAGCAGGCTCTTATGTGCCTCTTATGGTAATTAAAAGATATTCTGCCCCACACTATCATCTTTTAGTCAAAAGTTTTTTAGTGCAATTATTATTTGATGATAGTCTTTATTTATTTTTTTGAGACAGAGTCTCGCTTTGTAGTTCAGGCTGGCTCTGAGCTCACTATGCAGTCTAAGCAAGTTTCAAACTCAGCAATCCTCCTGTCTCTGCCTCCTGAGTGCTGGGATTACAGGCGTGAGCCACCACGCCCGGCACTGTGGTATGCAGTATTGATTGTTGGTGGGCGTGAGTCTCCACGCCCGGCATTGTATGTGGTTTCCTGGGATTGAACTCAGGACCTTGAGCTTGCGAGGCAGGTGCCGGAACCACTGAGCTAAGCCTCCGGCCCTTGATGATAAATCTTTATCACTTAGTACTCAGAGATAGATCTGACAATGGTCCTTATCTACCTTACTATTTATTGACTAAATATAACAATGTTTTGGTTGCTAAATACTGTCCACTGAAAAGAAGAAACTTATGTTTATATTCACATGCAATTACTTGAATTCTTTCACTGTGAAGTGATAAAGGTTGAGAAGATATAAGTGAACATCAATGTACACATTTGCTAAAATATCACGTGATGTCCTGTAAATATGCAGACTTTGAATGCACTGATGAATATGTGTACATAATATTCATGAAGAAATTCTTAATATTGGAGTGAGCTAGTCCTTTTGGCTATCTTTTCTAAATGAAGAGAACAATAATTGAGAATTGAATTTGAAAGTGACGATACTGAGACCAAATTCACATCTTCTGAATACAAACGCAGTATTTTTTAAAGATTCTGTGTCTTAGTACAGAGTCATGGAAAAGCAGCAGCATGATGGCTACTTATTAATTAAATGGGTCTGGAAAACAGCACCTCTCCAAGTCTGTTTCTTTGTCAGCAGAATGACAATGACGAGCCCTGCTGGGGTCGTGATGATGATGAGATGAGAGACTTGACAGAGAGGCCCTGGGGAAATACATAGTTAAAAAGATAGCTGTTTTCCCTCTGCTGTGTCCAAAGCTGGAGGGAATGCACCGTTACGTGATCAACACTGAGAACCCTTGTTGGAATATTTTTAAAGGTTATTGCAAATTCCTGAGTGGAGAGGTTCTCTATACTCTACGGAGACCAGAAAGGGCTGAGCATAAAGACCCAGTGGAGGATCCAGCCAACTGTCTCTGGTATATTCCTCTAGACCTGAGCTGAGAGGAAAGCACTAGGTAAAAGGGCCTGAGCAAGAGTCCCACACGTTGGCTCCTGGGTGGCTAAGGGAGCCACACAGCGAGAAATGATGAGGACAATTAGATTACTTTAAAAAAAAACTGAATGCAATCTTGCAAAAATATCTCCTGTTACAGTATGCTTAGAATCAATAAAGCTCTGGGAAAAGACAAGTTCATGAGGATTTTATAAGATCCTGATGATCAGAAGAACGTTACAAATGGAAATGAATGTAGAGGTCTGGTAGTGCAGAATTTGGCAAGAGGGAGAGACAGAGATAGAGGGAGGGGGAGGGGGGAGGGAGAGAGGGTGAGGGAAGACAAAGCGAAGAAGAGAGATGAGAAGGGAGAGGGGAAGAGAGGACAGAGAAAGAGAATCAAGCATGTGATTGAGGATATGATGCAAAGTGCCATGCTCAGTGCTAGTACTGAAATTGTTACCATCTTTAAAACAGGGCACTTTTTCTTAAAAGGGGACACAGGGTGAGTCACTGATGGTTGGTTTAGATGACTAGTAGCAGCAGAGTAAGAATGGTTTGGTCTACATAAACCAAATTCCACTGATCTATTCTTTTCTCAAAGACCAAAAGCTCTGCTGTTGGATAGTTGCCCCAAAGAACAACTTTTGATTACACGGTCTTCTGGTGTCAACGAGATGAATAAGTTTAGTTCCTACCCAGTACTGACACAGGGGCTCCATGAGAAAGTATAAAGGGGGAGGGGGCAAAAGATAGAGAAACTACTTCCAAGTCTGTCAGTGACTCGCTGAGACCATGGGAGTCTACATTACTGGTGTTATTTAAATCGCTGTTCAAGTTTAACATCTAATAGAGATCTGATATTCCAAGTGGTACCTCTGCTTCAGGAGTCACACAGTAACTATCTGGCTCAGGACTTATTTACTGGCAGCTACTATAGTGTGGGAACCTTTCAAGTTTATGATCTCATGTGTTCTTCACAGAGACATAACTTACTGGGTTTTATGCATACAAGCATGCTTAGGAAATCTAGAATAGCTTAGTAAATTTACACAATGCTAATCAATGACAACAGTTTACATGGATGTTTCCGAGAACTGCCTTCACCAGACCAAGTGGCCTCTATTATAGACATTGCATAAATTTAAATCCATAAATCGCCCATTTTAAACATATTTCCCAAGCAAGTTTTCTCTGCATTTCCAAAGTTAAAGTTGTATATTTTGGCAAAAGGAATATGTGCAGCAACTTGGAAGAAACAATTGTGCCAGAAGCTCACTGTAGAATATTAAAAGGCAATAAACAGTGATGAAAACAAAAGTCACTGTTTTTATCAGATTATTTATTGTTGAGCCCCAGATGACTGCTCCTGGCCTTTTTATCATTTGGGCTTGTAATTACTTGTTTTTTGAGAGGATTTTGCTTATTCACCAATTAAGGGTCAACTCTAACAATATGTTGGGTTCTTAGAACAAAGTAGTAAAAGTCATGATAACTGGACTTGACCCTTCTTGCTTCAGTCTTGTTACCTTTATTTACCTTATTCTTTACCTTCCACAGTACTTGGTTAAAAAAAAAACATAAAAACATATCCTTAAGGGGCATTTATGATATATTCACTGAATGAATGTATGAATGAATATCTAAGAAATAAAGTTTGAGGCAGCAAAAGTTACTTGAGAGTGTCAGGTTTACTTGAATCACAATTATTTGAAAGATTCTTGCAGAAATAACTGGCCATCTTGCTCCAAATGGCATTTCAGTAGTGCAAGGTTTCTGATCAACTGAATGGAAGAAGTGTGGTGCTGCTATTTTAGTGGGTATTCAGACTGAAAAAATGTTCCTGCTCACAAGAGGAATTAATTACCAGAAAGTTAAGTTTCTCTTCTATGTAGAGTAGTATATTGAGAAAGGTTTTGCTAATCCTATTGGTCTCCGGGAAAAAAGCCAAGATCAGCCTATCAAACAGCAACCTCCAGCCTCTGAGGAAAAACTACACAACAACAAAAATCTCTTCAGCGGGATCAATGAAGTGGTCAGTAGGACCCAGCGAGACGCCATCAGCCTTCTTACTGTATGCATTATTGTTAGTACATGCTCGAAGCAAAACTCTGGTCTGTTTCTGCTCTCTCTGTAATGATCGCCACTCCAAGAGATCAGCCATTAAACCACACGGAGGACCCTCTCCTTTTAGTTTAAAAACCCCGAGCTCATGAAATTGCCTGGGGCTGTGGGTCACAAAGCTTTGATTGTAATTCTCCTTGGCTCTGATCAGAGAGCTGGTTCTAGTTTTTGGCCCATCCCTGTAGTCTCTGTACTCTTACATGGAACTTCCTCTAAAACTCACCGGTTCTCTTAGAAGTTTAGTATCTACCCTCAGAAGAATGCCTCAAAAGAAGAGCATTATAAATTAAAGCTATAATTATTACACTTGATCTTAGCCAAAAGGCCGAGAAGCGATAGGGCTATAGTTATTGTACCACAGCACTGGAGTACCTCAAATACAAACCACACTTTTAAAATCTGTTAACATTTCTTTCTGGGAAAAGCCTCTTGCTTCTTAACAGTCTATGCTCATCCTAGCAATAAAATCTCCGTGGCTCCTCTCTGTGGGAGAAGGGCTGGCTCTGGTGCGCTCAGACCCCTGGTAGCCCTCATCTTCCTGGAGCTCCTGAGATTACAGAGAGGCTCTCAGCTCCTTTCCTGAAGTATGCAAAGCAGAAGTGCTCAGGGAAGCCAGGAGCAGAGCTGGGGACTGGAGGGAGGCGGTGACATCACTCCACGCCCTCCCTGCACACACGCCTCATCACAGAAGCAGAGCTGCCTGAGCACATGGGTCTAATCTGGAATCTTGCTGGCTTTAATTACAAGCAGGTTTGCTGTGTTTCATTTACAGTCTCACAGTTCTCCATTTATTGAGCTGTGAAAAATAAGGGGCCTATGAAGGTACTCCCATCATTTATGCTTTGAAATACATACAAAACACACTGGGGCTGTGCAGTGTTTCTCAGAACCTGCTTCTCCTCTCTATGCATTTGGGAAAATCTCGACATCATCTCTGCAACTGGGTCAGTGCGCACAAAGACGCCAGGGTTGCCATAAGCTCTCTACACCCTGCAAACCTTGTAAGTGACACCTCATAATAGTGCAAATGAAGCATAGCGTCACGAGAAAATGAAGAAGAATGAGCCTGGATAGTCCACCCAGCAGTTCTTACAGCACAGGAGACTCACTTGTATTCCCTGAAATATGCCACACATGATTTTATGCACATTCCAGTACATACACGTATTTCCAGTATGAAAAAAAAATCTCTTAAGATTTCAGAAATTCTAACACAATCAAACAGCCTTGTCAATTTTTCATCTTCACACATATATTGGCAATAAATTCAAATTTTGAACTAAATCTCATTTTCACCTGTCTGGACTTACTGCTAGGAATCGGTCGCCTTGTCCTCTACCTTTGTGCTCTCCTTCTACACTCAACTATGAGGCTCAGTCATTCATACCTTGGGAGCCCTTTGTCCCAATAATTCGCTAAGTACGCAGGCAGCTTACTGAGCCACCAAGATCAAGAACACCCCTTTCTTACTAAGTTTCTCACGCTCATCCTCCTAACCCTCCTGAAACCCCCTCCCCCTCCCCTCCCCCTCCCAGTGGGGGCCCACTTTACATTCTAACACTCCCAGATTGCTGTCTACGGAGTTAAGGCCCTCTTTTCCAGTGGAGGAAAGAATAAAGCACACAGATTTCACACTTGGCTTTTTTTTTCTGGTCAGGGCAGGCTCCTTACTGACAGGTAGAGCGGTTTCTCTTGTTTAAAAGAAAAAAAAAAAAAAAACTCAGTGGCAGCATCTTCCCAAAGAGTGAGCCTGAAGAGGCAGGAGAGTTTCACACACATGGCTACAGGACACACCTTCCAAGGGAAGGGAGTTCTCTGACCCCGGACAGCCCCCTTGCCACCCACTCTAGCTCCTCCACTGGCTTCCTATTCTTTTCTTTTTCAATGACAGATGCGCCTGATTTTTCATTCACACGCAGAGACAATCAGTATATTCTGGAGGGAAAGAAATGTTTCAGAAGACCAGCAGACGGCGCCCGCTTGGGGCAGAAGCTGCAGGGAAGGGAAAGGAGGGCCAGGCCGCCGCAGGGCTCCGGGGGTGCTCAACCTCGGTCCCTGGGCACTTCCCCCACTCCGCCGCCCCAAGCTCCGCAGAGGGCCACGGCCGCGGGAGAGAAGTTAAGATGCACCTGCCTTTATTAGCTAAGTGCTTTCCACGGCTTCCATCAGGTGCCCACCCCGTCGCACACCACCCACCGCTCCGGCACGCACACGTCCCGCTCCGCAAGCCCCTCCGGAGCCCCGACCGGCCCCCCCGTGGGGACTCTCAGTCCAGCGGCACAAAAGCAGGGCCGAGCTTGACATCAGCCCCAGGCAAAGGGAGCCACAAGCTCTGAGCACTGCGTGAGCCCTCGGAGAAGGGCAGAACTCCTCTCGCTGAAGAGGCTCTGCCCTCTGCTGCTTGGAGCTAGAAGGAAGCCCCCATTTGGGACATCAGTGCCGTCTCCCGGTCTGTTAGTCCCTCTGGAAGCCTCTGGGTGCAGAGGAAGGAAAGAAGCCAAGGAACCGAATCCCAGAACCCGCCGCGACGGGCTCCGCTATTTCACGCCCAGAGAGGGCTCGCCCGGTGACTGGGTCCCCTCACCTGTACTACGCTAGGCTCCCCAAGCAGAGTGTTCCTAGGGACGAAGCCTTCCCCGGGGAAGGGGGCGACCCTCAGATCCCTGGGGAAGGGGCCTCCTAGTAGCCCCGGGAAGAGGAGCGCCCTGCTAGAGCCCGCAGAGAGTGAAATACCCGGGAGAGGAGCCCGGATCCGGAGCTGAACCGAGTCTTACAGAGGAGCAGGCCCTGGAGGGAAGACGTGGGAAAGAGGTGTGAGAAACTGCGCAGCGTTCACTCTGCTGTGCGGACGGGCAGGTTTTCCACAACGAGGGGAAAGACTGGGACGGAGAAAGGCTCACGCCGCAAAAGTTTGATGTATTTCGAAATCACCTCCTTTCCCGATGTGAGCCACCCCGGGGAAGGAAGCGCTGAGCAAGGCGTCTCTCCACACCACGTCCCCAGAAAGAACTCGGGGCTGGGCTTCAGCTCCCCGGGCTCCCGCTTCTCCAGGCAGGTCTCTGGCGTGCTCCAGCCAGCGGTCCCTCGGTCCCTCCGAGGGCAACGCCGAGGCCCGAGGAAGGAGACGGCAGGGCTTCCTCCCCCCAAGTTCCCACAGCCCGGGGCCAGACGCTGGGAAGCGGGCTGCGTGGCTAAGCCACCGGCCCGTTAGGGAAACAGCCCCGTCGCCAAGAAAAGCCCCTAAGTACAGTGAGGCGAAGGGGCCGGTCCGGAAGCCCCTGCCCTGCCAGCGCTGGGCAGCCTGTGTCCTGCCCACTTCTCCGCTGACGGGAGTGGCGGGCACGAGGGTCGGGCTCCCGCCTAGTGAGCCCCGGGGCGCTTCCGGCCACCGAGACCGGGCGCTCGGGCTGGACCCTTCCCGCCCCAGCCAGGGCGCGGGCGGAGCTGGGCGGCGCGCCGCACAGACAAAGGTTCCGCAGGGCCCGGCTCCGGCCTCCCGCGGCCAGGCTGGCCCCTGTGCAGGTGCCCACACCCCTGCGCCTCCCCAGGAACGCCCTCCGGCCCTCGCCACCCACGCCCGCGGCGCCTCCCCGGCCCCTCCATTGTCTTCAAAGAGCTCAGTGGAGGCACAAAGCACACCCCGGTGCACTCCCCGCCCAGCTCCCTTTCCTCCCGGCCCGCGGGGAGTTCGGGCACCCGGAGCGAGGGGGACCCGCCAGAACTTGGCACCGGAGACCCACCGTGTCCGCCTCGCAAGGATGCCGGTGACCTGTAGATCGCGATAGGCACTGAATGATGCTTGCTGCTGCCGTGGAAATGGTGGATGTGGTGCGCCCCCAAACTGGACGCCCCCCACGCCACTCCAAGGAGGCTGCTGAGGGCGAGCGGTACGGTCCAGAGCAGGGCCAGGCGCCCCCCCGCGCCGCCGCCACCCCCGGGCGCGCCCCGGAGCATCCTCGGGGCCTGGGGGGCGCGCGCCGCGGGAGGCAAAGTTTGGGGCGCGGGGAGAGGCGAGGGCGCGAGGGCCGGGCTGCGGGGCGGGCGCCTCACCGCGCCAGGGCGCCCATCCTCTCCCTTCTCCGCGCTGTCTTCTCGGGGTCCTGGGTTCTGCCGAGCCGAGCGCCCCAAACAATCCGAAACATCGCCGAAGCGAGCTCAGCTGGCGGGGGGCGCGCGGAGGGCGGCTGCGCCCGGGCGTCCAGGGCTCCGGGTGCCCCCAGGTGCTCCCCAAGAGTTTCGGGCGGGCGAGAGCGCGTGCCGGGGCGGGGGTCGGGAACGTGCGAGGCTCCTCCCGGAGGGTCCGCGCTCCTACATGCCACCAGCCAGGGAGCCGCTAGGTGAATCCGCTCAGCATCGCGGGCGGGCGCCGGCGAGGCCGCCCGGCCGGCCCAGCCTCCGCTCACGGCCGCAGCAGAGCCCCCGGCCCCGCGGCGCCCCCGCGCTCCATCGCGCCCCGGCCGGCTCGCCCGCTCGCGCCAGCCTCCCCCGGGCAGCGCGCACGGCCCCGCGCATCGCCGGCTCGGGGACCTCCGCCCGCACGGACGCCCGGCCGGGCGCCCAGGGGAGCGCGCCCTCGGGAGGGAGCAAGCAGGGCCGGGGCGGGGAGAGGCCCGGGAGCGGAGACCGGACCGGGTGGGGAGGAGAGCGGGGCGGGGGAGAGCAGGAAAGAAGAAAGGAAAAGCTACACCACACGCGCCGGCGAGGCGAGGGGCTGTATGCAAATCTGCAGTCTCCAAACAGCAAATCACCGCCGCTCGCAGGCAATGCAGAGGGCGAGCCTATGTAACCGGGGAGGCCGCTCCGCCGCCCGGAACGCGCCCCGCCGCCCGCGCCTCGCGCCCGCCTCCACGGGGAGCGCACGTGCAGCGCGGGGCCGGGAACACCTCACTGCAGGCTCCTCCCCAGCCAGGTGATTCCTTCCTCGGGATTACACCGCACACGGTACCCTTTCCCTACCCCTGCGCTTCAGACGTAACCAGTGTCTGCAGAGCTCTTGAAAGGGCAGGAATTCGGCTTTCTTATTGGACCAAACTTATTCTGCCAGATGTCCAAACCCAGCGTGCTAACTGCGGCTGCATACCACCTCGTCCGGCTCCGGTTCCGATGATCTGTTCATCACATGTGCTCTTACCAGAGTCCGGCTTCCCAGGGCACTATCTCATGGAAGGCAACTAAGTTCAGGAAACCAAAACTCAAAAGGAGGGAGAAGTAGCCCAGCTGGAAGCCAGGCAAGAGGTAGAAGTTGGAGAACGGAAAGGGGCAAAGGAGACAGGAGTGAGAGAGGATAAGAAAGAGTACAACGGCCCTTGTGGCAGCAAATGAATGTGGGAGCCTCAGGAATCCCACAGTGCAGCCCAGGTGACCCCTTTTGAGGGCGAAGTCCTGCCTCTCCTGCGGTCACAGGAGGAAACAGCATCGCAGGGCCCTGGTTGCCAAGTGTAGGGCACTCAATAAAGAGGGCGTCTAGTCCCCTTCGGAGAAACCCAGCGTGCCAACCGGACCCAAACCACCACACACTGGGGGGACAGACACAGCGAAGGGAGCAAACCAAATTCAGATTTACGACTTTCTCTGGAACATTCTCTGGGCTCTCGAAAGATGATAAAAATGATAGCATGCCTGGTGCCTGGAGATTTTTTTTTTTTTTGTCTTTACTTCTAGAGAAAGAGAAAAAACTCTGAAATACACATAACTCATCTCAGGGGTCTCACAGTGTAGGTGGTGTATTTTTCAAAGAACTGTAACAGTCTTGTAACTGGGGAAAAAAAAGTTATTCTGGGAAGATTTGATTCAAATCAGCTACTCACTCAACTGGACTTGCACATTAGTTACGTTCCCTTTCAAAAAATTCACCGTGAGCCGGGCGTGGTGGCTCACGCCTGTAATCCCAGCACTCGGGAGGCAGAGACAGGCGGATTGCTGAGTTCGAGGCTTGCCTGGGCTACATAGTGAGCTCAGAGCCAGCCTGAACTACAAAGCGAGACCCTGTCTCAAAAAAAAAAAAAAAAAATCACCGTGGCACCAGGGACAGCCATGGGATCAATGGCCAGAAGTTCCCAAATCCACCACTGTCCCACATCTCATATTACTGTCAAATGTTCATGTGATTTTTCTACAGAGATAATTCTCCAGTAGTTCATCTGCTTAACTAAACCAGGTCTCTTGAAGTCTCACAGCAGCTCATGGGCAAGGGGACCCCGACCCAGCACCTCCTACAATGTGCTGTTTCTGCCCATGTCCCAAGATCCTTTCCTGTTCATTTTCTCATTTTGGCAGCACATGTATTTTAGCTCATCAGTGAGAACTGTATTTATTTTTAACATATCAAATAGAGCATCGAAAGGAAAAGGAAAATCATCCACAGAGCGTTTTCAAGACAGTGGGGCTGAATTCCGAATTTGACATTTCCGAGTGTCAGCCTGGAAAGATCACTGGAGTAAGAATTAGGAGACATGGGATGTATTCTTGAATGTGCCACTCGCTGCTTATGTCACATTTATTACCTAACCTTCCCTTTACCCCTCCCCCTTTGTGCAGGAACGCAGGCTTTCTCTACAAAATAGCCAGCCTGCCACCTTCCCTAACAGTATCACAGGGTAGAAAGGATGGAATGCAATATTTAATATTACATCAAACATATCAAATGGTAAGTCATAATGCTACCGCTTTTACATGGGTATCGCATACTAGAGTTGACTGGCATGGAGAATACATACAATTCCGTTCCTTCTATGAGAAATGTAAAGTTTTGCCCTGTGTCGGGCATTAGTCTGCCCTTCCTTTGCCCCGTGGTAGACTCCTGGAAGGGATAGGAGCTAAGACTTTATCTGTACTCCCTCTAGTGCTCAGTGTATATGAAATATAAGTTTCTTCGTACATACAGTCAGTTGTCATTTCTCTTAATAGTTATGGTCTACAAAGTCACCATGAGTAGCGAATTAGCAAATATTGAACCAGTGTTCCTAGGAAGAAATGCACGGTTAGGTTCCTGAGAACCTCTGGTCATAAAATTTTGATCAACTGATTAATCCATAACCTTATTTTATGTGACTCTATTGAAGTTGTCTTCTTTAACATATATTTCCAGTTCATT
The DNA here is from genome assembly GCA_004025085.1 of Thryonomys swinderianus. NCBI lineage: Eukaryota > Metazoa > Chordata > Mammalia > Rodentia > Thryonomyidae > Thryonomys > Thryonomys swinderianus. Next base: position 15,877 of record PVIC010009798.1, read on the forward strand.
AGCACTGAAGGCATGACCAGCAGCACTCTACTGCACGGCTGAGGAAGGAGTCCAACTGGTGGGCCTTAGGGCACCGCCCATACTTCTTTCACTTCTGCCTTCAGAAAGCAACTCACCATTACGCTTCAGTGCCATTCTGAACACCAGAAACACAGACAAAAAGCACACAGGGGGATGTCACTAAGTAAAATGAGATAGGGTGCTTGTTCCTAGCAGGAAATGGAGACAAGGGGGCGCAACCTCTCCGTGTTCAATCTTCACTGAGCACATGTGCCTGGAACTCCACTCTCTCACTATTCCCTGCAGGTAAACCAACCACCAAAGTGCCAATGGTATTAACCTGGGGTTGCAAATGAAATTTCCACAGAGACAGGTGAGTTTGTAGCTGTGAAGCTGTCATTCTCTCGATTACTAGGAAAGTGGGGGTTGGGCTCTTTGGATGGTGGTTAGGATAAATGAAAGCCCAGATGGCTGGAATGAAGACTGTAGGCCTTTCCCCAGAGCATGCATCAAATAAGAGACTCCCCCGGACCTTGGGATGATACCTAGGACTTGGGAGATAAAAGTAGGACTTGGGAAAGGACAGGCTAGAAATCTTAGTGTTACTGGGGTCTCAAGAGCTAAAGAAGAAATATTTATGATTCCCTAGGAAGATGGAGTTGCAGCTGGTGTCCTCCAGGCTGATGTCCAGAGCAAGTCTGCAGAACTTAAAGGGTTCAAGGGTGGAGTCTGTGCCACCAATGCCACTGCAATATTTGTTATATATGGTAGTAATTTTGTGAAACAGGAGAAATTCTCTGTCTGACAGTGTTGAAAATTCTTATGAACAAATGCATGCTCAGTCTAGAAGAAGCAAATAATACTTGTGGTTCCTCTCTATGGCGTCTCTTCAGCTGATGAGGGCCTGAGCATGGAATTATACTGGCAGAAGGAAAGCAAAGCAGCATGTGACACAGTGCTCTTAGGAGAGCCCAGAATTGGGGACAGGAAATATGGTATTTGGCTACATATTCCTAACACTGTGATATAAGTGTGCTAGTGTTCAGTACCTCATAAGAATAAGTACCTTCTCGGGCCGGAGGGTTAGCTCAGTGGTTCCGGCGCCTGCCTCGCAAGCGTAAGGACCTGAGTTCGATCCCCGGTTACCATATAATGCTGGGCATGGTGGCTCACGCCTGTAATCCCAGCACTCGGGAGGCAGAGACAGGAGGATTGCTGAGTTCACAGTGGCTTGTCTGGGCACCATAGTGAGCTCAGGCCCAGTCTGAACTACAAAGCAAGACCCTGTCTCCAAAAAGCAAAAATAAATAAATAAATAAATAAATAAATAAATAAATAAATAAATAAATAAAAAAGAGTAAGTACCTTCTCTAAGATTTTCTGTTCTAAGAGGCAGAGTCTGGCGATGTTTTCCAGGCTGGCCATGAACTGTTGGGGTCACTGATCCTCCTGCCCAATAGTGGGGACCACAGGGTTATGCTACCACACCCAGCTCTTCCTTAGGACTTTATGAATCAGCACATCAGCCAGAATTATAGAAGCCAGAGATTACTTCTCGAAGCTTGGGATACCAGCATCTCAATCATAATATGGCTTTGCTCATTAGTTAGAATACACCCTGGAAGGGCCGGAGGGTTAGCTCAGTCATTCCAGCGCCTGCCTCGCAAGTGCAAGGTCCTGAGTTTGATCCCCGGTAACCACATATAATGCTGGGCGTGGAGACACGCCCACCAACACTCAACACCGCATACCATGATGCCGGACGTGGTGGCTCACGCCTGTCATCCCAGCACTCGGGAGGCAGAGACAGGAGGATTGCTGAGTTCGCGGTGGCTTGCCTGGGCACCGTAGTGAGCTCAGGGCCAGCCTGAACTACAAAGTGAGACCCTGTCTCAAAAAGCAAAAAAAAAAAAAAAAAAAAAAGAATACACCCTGGAAATAGGTTATTGGAGGAATTACTGTCTCGCCAATCGGTGTAACGGAAGTAAGCAATATGTTCTCTTTGATGAAATCATTAATATTCAAGAATGTGGATTAGCCAAATATTTTGTAGACATACTTCAATTCTCCTGGCACAGGCTGTAACAATCTCTGGGGCCTCTCGCACTTTTATAAGGAGGGATACTGCCAAAACTGTACTAGTAGGAAAAACTTTTATTTGTAGTTGGTACTTCTCTGGGGGGTTTAAGTGTATTAACTCATTACACAATTATATGAAGTAGGTACTATTCTTTACTCCTAACCATTCAATCACCTCATTCTGAGAGACAGTGAACTAGATGCTGTCACTGAAATATTGTGGTATTTGCTTTAGGAAACATTTTCTTGCAAGATGTTTTTGAGGTCCTAAAAGAGGGGGAAAAATATCTGGAACTTCTTTTTGCTTCCTGAAAAGCCAATACAGTTTTGTGCCTACTTCTTGAAAAATGTCTGTTTCTGAGGCAGGAGTTTGTCTAAACATTGACCTAACTATGGCCTGCACTTGCGGAAACTTCTGGAAGAGAGGTCAACCCTCCTTACCTCTAAAAATGTTGGTTATTGAGATCCACCCAAAGGACCTGACAAGTTACATGTTAAATTATCATAAGCCAGCTCACAGCTGTTGGTGTGTAGTGAGGTGAACACAAGGAGCCTCTCTTAACAACAGGGTTAAGAAACAGGAGATGGGTTTAAAAGGCAAAGGAGGGGGCTGGAGGGTTAGCTCAGTGGTTCCGGTGCCTGCCTCGCAAGCACAAGGTCCTGAGTTCAATCCCCGGTAAACACATACAATGCTGGGCTTGGAGACTCATGCCCACCAGCAATCAATACCACATACCACAGTGCCGAGCATGGTGGCTCATGCCTGTAATCCCAGCACTTGGGAGGCAGAGACAGGAGGATTGCTGAGTTCGAGGCTTGTCTGAGCTACATAGTGAGCTCAGAGCCAGCCTGAACCACAAAGCGAGACCCTGTCTCAAAAAAAAAAAAAAAAAAAAAAAAAAAAAAAAAAAAAAAAAAGGCAAAGGAGGAAAACAAAGGAAATAGAAGGAGCCAGCAGAGGAAAGTGAATGGATGGGGAAAAAAAAATGGAGGAGGACAGATCATTTCCAATTATTTTCTCAGGTTTCAAAATCAACCCTTCTGTCTCAAGGAATAGGGTGGTTGTCAGGCAGACATCTTCAACCTTTCCATGTTTTACTTAAGCTTAATTGGAAATCCTTACAGCTCAGTACTAAGCTTTCCAACAGAAAAGTAGACAGTAAAAGCAGCAGAGGGGAAGTATATTAAAACCCACAGGCAGCACTAATCTTTTAAAAATTAAAAAATGAGGAGAGTGTCACTCTTGCGTTTTGCATTTGTACTGATGTCAGCAAAAGAAAGACAAACCTCACGTGTCCGACCACCTGTAGCCTCCTTAGACTTGAGAAGGGTGTGGAGATTCAGAGGAGGGTGTAGTCTACAAAAGCTCGAAGGATAATCCTGCCCCTGTTTCCTCTCTGTGTTAGTATGGGTTCTTAGAGGCCTTCCGGAAAAAGATCAGAAATGTCAGAGCACTGAGCGCGCGGGGGATGGGGGGCGGCGTAGGGACAGCTGGAGCTAAAGGCTTCCTTGGAAATGTAATGTCTTTATTATCTCAAGATAAACTGGCCTTACAGAAAAGTTAGGTTTCTTCATGAGGCGTCTGTGTATTAGAAAGTGCACTTTTCAATCCCCACCCATAATCCAGTCATAGGCACAGATTGGTGGATTCAGTCAGTTTAATGACTCGTCACCTGGTGCAGCCGCATTGATATAAATCACGGAATGGGGCGGGGACGCAGCCTGAGCCAGCGTGGCCTCCTATTCACCTAGAGCAAAGCCAGGAGGAGCATTTTGACTCGTGAAATGCCAAAAGATTTATTCAAGTCAAGGTTAGGTGTATTCGGGGCTGGAGTGTTTTATGATCTCTATCTTTCTTTTGTCCTATTTAATAAAAACATTTTCGTGGAAACCCTGCATAAAACTGGGCACATCAAGCACCAAGGCAGAGTCACAGAGATGTGCTGTAACTGTATCTCTGGATGTTGTAGGTTTTACTTGGCTATCACCCAATCACATCATCTTTACCCACAGTCGGCACACGCTGTTTTTCTTGTTTTGATGTCTCTCCGTGGTTAAATATTTCTCCATAGCCCCCAACCTTCTTTCCTCCCTCTTTCTCTCTCCCTCCCTTCCCAGCTGCACTGGGAACTGAACACCAAGCCTCCTTCATGATAAGCAGGGACTCTATCACCCAAGCACAGCCCAAGGCCTTTTTATTTTACTGTGAGATTGGTTTTCACTCAATTGCCTACAGTTGGTTCCACCTGGCAGTGCGCCTGCCTTGGCTCCAGAGCAGCTAGGGTTACAGGCGTCTCACCTGGCCTCTGTACTCTCCCCACGTGTGCTACACTGCGATGAGACCGTGGGCTGCTGGTGGGCCGGAATTTGAATTTGAATCCAAGATCCACTGGTATTACGGATGTCACACTGAGTTTAATAGTTCTTTCCCACTTTCTACATGTGTTAAATAATTATAATCATATATGTAGTAAAATAATAGTTTCTAAAATAGATCACACTTTTAATAAATGTTACTATCTGGCTGTGGTTTGCATCTACATGCCCCCACCCTGAGCCTCATCGACTCATAGACTATGGCTTTTTAGAAGTGGCTGGATCTATGGAAGGTGACTATGGATTAAGCGCCTGTGATTACTAAGTCAGTTTGCTGATTGGTTTCGCATAGTTCTGGCTGTGGATAATGGGAAGGTCAGAGTCAACCAACAGGCTTGTAGACGGAATGAAATAAAAGAGAAAAGGAGGCTTGCTGCTCTCTGCCTTCTGTGCCCATCCTGACCGGAACTGTTTCTGCTCTGAAATGCCCTGCCACGCCATCCTATGCTGGAGCAAGCCAACTATGAACTGGACCTTCCACACACTGTGAGCTAAAATATGCCTTTCTTCCTTTAAGGTGTGGACACAGGGCATTTTGTCCAGTAATGAGAACGTCACTAAGACATTATTCTGTATTCATATGTATGTACTGTAACTAGATGCTAATGATATAAAGATAATGGGCTGTGAGTTGGTATTGCATTTAGTCATATCCTCCAACCCCCTCCTACTTCAGTCTAGTTCACCCTCCTCCCCAGTAAGGTAGTGCTGGTCTTTCCAAACTGCCGGTACTCAAACTTCAGTGTGCACAGGAAGCACTAGAAGGTCCGTTCAATCCCAGACTCCTTGCTTTGGATCCCCATCTTCTTAGGGGGATCCTAGTTACCTACTTCTAACAAGTTCCCAGTTGATACCGAAGCTTCTGACCCAGAGCAACAAGACGGTGATGGCCTCTGCGCTGGCTCAACATGAAGGACCTCAATGCAAGTTTGATTGATGAACTCACGGGGAGCTTTCTCCTAAGCTCCCTGTCGATGAGCTCACCTGTTTTTAGCCAATGCTATCACTTTTTAGCCACGTTAGTGTACGGTAGGTTGGGGCAACAGTGTTGTTCCCATCTCACTTTAAAACATCCTTTATAGATTTCAAAAAGTCCTTCATATAGATCCATCTATACTCATGCTATACAACTATAAATTCCTTATATGGTGACTGAAAAAATTGCTTTTGATCTTCTCATTTGAGCTTTCTGGTCAGCCTTGTTAGTGGTTATAGGTAGAGATCAAATCTCTACATTAGGATTGGTTAAATTCTACTTCTATAACTTAGTAGTTATTTGATGTCAAGTTCGTCAAATACAAGAATTCCATCTGTAAAAGGGACTGACATTTGCAGGGGTGTGGAAGGCTTAAACACATTGCCAAATTTAATGTATTTAGAATAGAACAGTGCCTTGTGTATAATATGCAAATTATTATTTTTATTATTATTGGTGTTTACAATGAGTTACTCTTGATTCTTTTACGGCAGGGAGAAAGTGAACCAGAACTTATACTTGTTTCTAAATAAAATCAAATAGTCAATCAATGTAACAAAATAAAGAAGTCAATCACTTCCAGGTCCTAGTATATCAGTCTGACCAGTATCAGCTAGAGAAAAGATCCATGACATAAAATGACCCCAGGGGTCTGCTTGCCAACATCCCAAGGCACATTTTAATGTATATATCTGTTAGGGCTGAAGAAAGAAACATAGTATTCTTGAGGATGGAATTAAAATTTGAATGGTAACCATAAGGCAAGTTAGGTGATATTGGAACTAGTACACAGTCCGCAGATTATCTAATGAATACAGATATTCAAATCAGAAAGCAGAAACCATATATATCTCATATGTTTAATTTCTTGAATGTTCCAATACTTAAACCACAAAACCTTTTGATCCAATATGTATTCATATTCTGGAGTCTAAATTACCATTTACTGCACAAGAAGGATCTACCATGAAGTTTGGATTTAATCTTAAATATCTTTATCTGGGATTTACATCCCATTTGGGATTTATCAGACTACTCATTTCATCAGAGTGCTGTTTTGATGTTAGCCTGATGGTTGGTGTGACTAGTCATGATAAATGTCTCTTCTGCAGGGAAAGTCGAGTTCTATAACACAGGATTTATTGTAAGCACCTGTTAGGCTCTAGCCACATGAACTTTCCCTTCTATCTGAAGACACCTTGCACTATTTTATACAGTACCTTATTATGCCCATGCTATTCCTTCTGTAAAACCCACCTTTTCTCCTTCTTTCTTCTATTAACATACTCCATTTTTCTATCAGATTTCAACACATACTTCTTGTTTGAAAAACTTTTCCAAACACTACCTCCTCAAGTAACAGAGTATTACAACTACCTTGAAAAAAATCTCTGAGATTCATAATGGTGTGGCAATATAATAACTTTATTGAATGAATTAGTGAAGTATTTAAACAACTGGACAAGTCCATTTCCATATTTAGGAGTTTCAATGACCAAAACCAAGGGAGTAAGGAAATAAATCCTCTTTGATCTATCCATGTACTTTTTTGTGAACTGTTCTTATTGCGTAAAATACATACATAATACAGGATAAATTCTAATTTGAAATCTAATTGGTTGTAAAGAATAATGAATTCAGATTTTGCTACTTATGTTAGACCAAATTTTTTTTTCTCTTTGAGGATTTTTCTGAAAGGAATTTCACCAAACTAAGATGCTTGATGTCTATTTGAATTTTTTTTTTTTGAGACAGGGTCTTGCTTTGTAGTTCAGGCTGGCCCTGAGCTCACTATGTAGCCCAGGCAAGCCTCGAATTCAGCAATCTTCCTGCCTCTGCCTCCCGAGTGCTGGGATGACAGGCATGAGCCACCATGCCCGGCTCTATTTGAATTTTAAAGCAAATATTCACAGCCAACTTGTAAACTCTTGACTACAGAGTTATGATGGGAATACTGTCATCACTCATACTGTAACTATTTACATAATATCACTATAGCAAAACTTCTAAAGTAGCTTCTTTGCTCTGGGATGGATGGAAGAATAAGTCCAGGATCTGAGGAAACCTGCAAGGGCTCAATTCAGGTAGCATGAAGTATTTCACATGTTCAGATCTCTTAGAATAGTGTGTGTGTGTGTGTGTGTGTGTGTGTGTGTGTGTGTGTGGTACTAGGGATCAAACTTGGGCCCTTCTGCTTCCAAGGTAGGCATAGCACCACTTGAGCTAAATCCCTGGCCCATAGAATATTTATTTCTGAATGAGTAGTGTACGCCCTAAAACCCCTATTCTTCAAGGATAAGAGACGTCCTCATATTTTTCTAAGAAATATATGACCTCTGGGGCACTTTGAAAAATAATTAATCAATTTTTTAAAAATTTGAACTGTCTTCTTCTTTTGTGAATTACTTTTCCTCACATTTTCCCTGTTTCATCACTAAGATGATTCCCCCCGAGAGCTGTGTGTTTATCTTGACAGGTGTTCATAGATCCACAGACCTCTGTGGAATCGTTACTGGCTGCAGTGAGGTACAGTAGAAAACATGATGCCTACAAAGTAATGAACTTGCCTTATTGCATTCTAAATAAAACAAATCATGCAGCCAGTGGAATTAATTTACTAATGTCTTCCTAATGAAGCTTTCATTAAGCATATGGTGTGACCTTCAATATTTCACACAAGCTAGATACTTAAAAAGTGCACCTGGTGACTTTGGAGAAATGGGTGATGAGTGTCTCATATCATATTCAAATACACTAGTTTATCCTTACATTAATGTAGGCACCTGGGCAAAGGAAAGAAACATTTCTAGACTTAAGAGAATTTTTTTATACCAACAGAAATAAGTTCTTCTTGTATCAGTCTCTTCAATAATTAAAATTGAATTTGCTGTTTTCATTTTCAAGGGAGGGGAAAACTTAGTTTTCCGGCCACTGTAACATTTTATGCCATAATACAGTTCAGGAATCAAATACTGAGACTGGAATCATTTTTGTCCAATTCACAGTGGTTTGTTTTAAAAGTAATCCCATGACCCAGTCTAGCAAACGTAAGCCTCAAAGGTGTCTAAAGCTGTATCTTTTCAAGAGCAAAGGAAGACCAACTCCAAACAAACAAAACAGGCATCTCTTCATATTCACAGTATTTTGACTTAGCATTCATCAGCGACTTAAAGGGGAAACTTCTCCCATCAAAATATCATCAGCTCCCAAGATAGAGCTATCACAGTTGAGTGTGAGCACGATGTGTATATACAATGTATCAATAAAGATAAACATTTTTTTAAAAAAATAGCATCAGCGTTAGAGCACAGGCCGCCCCATGCTAGCAAACTCTCACAACAGCCCATCGAAGGACCGCCAACGAAGTCACCATGCCCACTGTTAAACTCTGTCGAGTTCTTCATTTGTCAATTCAGTTTCCCTTGTAGTTTCCCCCAGGCTTCCTTGTAATCACAATTACTCAACTGACACTTGAAGATTTTATCAGTCATGCATTTCATTACTATTATTTAAATTTACTCATGTCAGCTATTATTTACTGCCAAACTTTGTAGAACGAGAAAACAGACGTGGTAAGGGAACAGTAAAGGTGGGTCTTCTCTTCTTCGGCACTAGTAGTCAGAAACAGTATGAAACCAATGGATCATGAAGAAAAGCAATTTCCTACTTGAGGAATTAGATAGAAGCCCTTTTTGTACTGTCAAATGAAAGTTTTACTTATTTTTCAAGTACTACTGATTTTTTTTCAATTTATATAAATAGGCTCTAGAGAAGGTGCAAGAGACTCCTGAAGGCAGACCCCTCACCCAGTCAATGGAAGAGATTAAAAAATACAAACATAAATAAACAGAAGATGTCCTTTATGTTGTGATGCTTTCACAAAGTCTGTCAAGTGTGGGAAAACATTGCACTGCTACACGCTAAAGATAATTAACTTAAAAACTAATTTGAGCTGATACATGAGGACTTTTTCTTCTCTTTCTCTAGGAAAAGAATACATATGATTTTTACTTTGAAGCTGCTCAAACTTGTTACATTAGAATATTGAAAATTATGTAAATTTCAGAAAAGGTTTGCTTTAACTTTTAACTCAGCAACAACGTTACCCCTTCAACCAATCAGTAATTAATTCAGATTTGGAGAAAACTGTAGCAGAGAACTGTGCTCTGTGATATCATGTGAAAATCGTAGTCAATTTCAAGTCTAGGTGAGTTCAGGAGGCGAAAAATATATCCTTAAATAATAAAGACTATAACAGCTACATGTAAACAACGTGGGGAAGGAGAATCATGTTCGTACTTTCACAATCCGTTTTCTTAAAGGTTTGTTATTTACGTGGGGTGTGGTAAGGAGGCCAGCATACTTTCCATGGTAAAAACCGTCATGATACGTGTTTAGAGATAACTCATAAAGTTGTGACTAAACCTTGCCATTTATTTTAACATATTTCTCAGTTGCTCAATTTTGTCTGTCTGTAACATCCCTCACAGTGTTAAGAACAAGGATATAAGTAATAGCACAGCAGATATTTCTCATTTTACATGTAATTGAAATAGTAGTTTCTAAATCTGGTGGGAATCTGGTGGGATAATTTATGATATTAACTTAAAAATTATTTGTGAAAATTAAGGGAAATAGGGAACTATGTACCTAAAACAAATGAATGCATATTTAAGCAGAATAAAAATTAGCTACTACCGTAAAATAAACTTAGAAGGTTGAAGTCTAGTATGGCTGAAACTAAGGGGTCTGGGAGAGATGAGTGGTGATAATTTCATCCAGCCAAAAAATTCCTTAGTACAATAATAAAAAATATCAATAAAAAGCTACCTGCGAGTCAGATGTTTGAATTCACTAAATTATGAAGATTGAGTATTTAAAAAACATAAAGAGTTGAACTGCTGACAGATCAGAAAATGGGAAAATGTTGCTATTTCCAAGATAAAGTATAGAACTGAAATTAGGAATGAGACTCAGATCCAGTATTAAATAATTCTGTAGTTTTCCATGATTTACAAAATAGTATCAATATAGAAACAACAAGATTCATTTTCAAGATTAGCAATTGGCCAATGGCAATGTTTGGAAACAGACCTACATTTTGCTAATATACCAGAGCAAGCATCAGCGAAAGGAAGCTGCCCTGACACAGCCACTCTGCCTTTACCCTGGTAAACAGAGCCTGTGTCATGCACTGGGAATGAATCGCACAGAGTCCAAGGGCCCCCACCTGAAAAAGCCTCTCCACTTTTCTCACAGGTCATTTTGTGACCCAGTTAGTCTTATATTAAAGGAAGTCATCAATTAAATCTTTTTTTTAAAGGGCAGACTTAGCATTTCCCTCAAGCTTTTGGTTATAAAATCTTGTTCCTCTTGTCAAAATGCAGTTGGTATCTGTGGGCGTGACCCATGCAAACATCACAGGTGAAACCATGCATCAAAGGTGGAGAAGGAAGAAGACAGAGGGGGCCAGAATGTGTGTTGCCTTCCTGCGTTAATCACACCAGTCCTGTACTTAGTGTTCTTATGAAATCTGAAAAATAAACTATTTCATCCCATGTAAGTCAGGTTAACAGGTTTTGAAAGCTAAACATTCACGTGGTGCACATAACTATTTCCTGATATTTAGATGGATAAACCAGACAACCTGTGGCTCTCCACACCCAAGGGAGAGATTTGTTGATCAGGAAAACAGGTACCACATGATACGCTCTGGGTTCTTCAGAGACATGCGTTTCAGAAAAGTTAAGATAGTGTTTCAATACAGGAAAATGTTGAATATGGTAACTGGAACATAAGGCGGTCCAGAGCTCTTGAACAAAGTAAAATGCCTTGGGGTGAAGAATGCTGCAGACTGGAAGGGAAGGGAGGAGGCACTTCTTCCCTGAACAGGTCAAGAAAGAGGAAGAAAACATTCCCTTCCCTGAAGACAGGGAATTACCGCTGGCTGAAGATACACTCACCACTCTCACCGAGGAGATCTGGGCAGGGGCCTGAGTTTATCAGTGATAAGCACGTCTTCCAGGGTTCTAAGCTAATCCTGTGGTGGTAATATACCCGGTACTATTAACTCAGTGTGAGAAAGTATGGGCTGCTCTACATTCACGTGTGCATTTGTCAGTGTATCTAGTTATTTATTCATCTAAGAGGTATTAATTGAGCACTCACTTGACAAAAAAGATGTGTACCCAGCTCTAAACTAATCCAGAGAGAAATAATTGGAAGTTTAGTTCTTTTTGAACTAGCAACTATTTGGACTCCCTGTCTACTCTCCATGAGCTGAGGGGACCCCAACTGTTCTTTAAAGTCCTTGAAATGATGAAATGCACCTTACAATTTACAGAACGTGCTTCCAATGTAATTAATCAACTGGGACCGAATGAGTGCTCTTGACTCAGCTGATATAACTTATATTTTCAGAGACTTTCAAAGCAGCAATGTGTCCCACTCAGACATGCATATTGACCAGGCACTTACTACCAATTTGGCAAATGCTGTTTATGAAGTTTTTAAGAAACAAATATAGATCAGGAAAAATTCCCTTGCATTTAATATTTTATCATTCTGCAAGGCCACTATTAACTTTGACATGCCCATACAATTACCTGTCTGTCAAAAGAGTTTCATTTGCCCTAACTCTTTAGTATCACACCATGATTAAATGCTTAGAAGCAACAAGTTCTTGCCTTGCGCAGCCAAAGAACCACTGTGGCATAAGATCAATAGCTACACTGCTTTCCAAAGAATGTCCCTGTCATTACTTCCTATAGTCGTAAAGACCCTGATAAATACTTTAAGCTAGACATATTCACTCCTCTGTATATATGTTGCTCACACAAATGAAAGCCAAAAAATAAAAAAAAAATGATTGAGAAAGAATCCAGAGGGCCCACATAGAAGTTAAGATGGGTTAACTTATTGCAGAGCTCATAAAACAGTTTCAACTGGCAGGGCATCCTCTTTTTAAAATTTCCATATGTCTCAGAGAAGGAAAAATTCACAAGCATAAATGTAAAATCCTACATGAAGGTTTGAGAAAATCAGTAGCTTATGCACAGGATGGAGACCTAATTCTAGGGTAAAAAATAACTCAGAGATTTTCACTGAACAAAAAAGTGTAACAACAGGCAACAGTTTGACACAGTTCTTTAAAAAATGTTTGCATGAGTTGAATTCAACCCATGGGAGTAATAATTTTTAGAGCTTTACATAAGGCATACAATGGATATGATTTGACATGCTAGTTTCCTCATTTTACAAGCTACATTGACAAATAGGTAGGAGACCAGATGGTCCTAAGAGCCATATTCAGTCTGGAATGATAGAGACCAAGGGAGACACTATAGAAGTCAGTAAATAGTCTTAGGACTTCCTAGGAAGAAAAGTATGTTTATTCTTCATTGGTCTTGCAAATACTATAAGGGATAATTGGTAAAGCTGGTTAAACAGGTAAGACAAGGTAAAAGGTATTGACATACAACATATATGAAGGTTCCAGAGAGACTGGAAATTTGAAACTAAGGCTCATTCCCACATGGGGAATGTCCCTCTTCTAGATTCTTGTTTAAGGTATTTCTTTGATAAGAAACAATACAGTTTATAAGGAATAACAAAGATAATTTTAAGATTAATTGTCATCCAAGGAAACTAAAAGTAGATCTACATGAAAGAATGGAAGAGAAGATGCTCACATGGAAGAGATACATTTGGACATGGTATGCATGGCCAACTAACTCCTTGTCAACTGTCTTCTTGAGGAAACAGGTAATATGTTGATGCCTACAATCCCATGTATGTTCATTCATATATATTTCATTCTATGAAAATATATTCCATGTTTTATCAAGGAGTACAGTGGAATTCCAAAGGATATTTTAGAAAAAAACAAAATAAAAAACTGGGAATGGGTGGCCACCAGTTTGACAGGGTAAAATCAGGCAGTCTGAAATACAGAAGAAGAGAGTCAAGAGCAAGACCATTCTGAGTAGGCCAAGAGATATGCAGTCAATACATTACTGCAAGTGCAGGCAAGAGAATGTAAATGTGTGTGGAAAAATAAACTATTATGTATACTGACTTATTACATATGTATGTATATATATGCATATACACCATATATTTTCCATTGTATTTTTCCACAGTTACACTTTACTAACCAAACTACCAGTTTCTGATAAAGTTTATGTAAAGTTTTTAAGACACTCTGGCTAGAACTTAAATTTTATCCTTGCATGCCAAGTCATGTGTATTAACTTTATTGTAGTTAACCAAATCCTGCATTCCAAATAAAGAAGCCTGAATAATTTACAGTGTGAAGTCACTTGCCTTCTATATTGTGACAGACGTTGTGACAGAACAGATGCATTGTTACCCACATATTGTCAACCTGGAAAAGTAGCCAATGTTTTATACTGTTTTTCACTTCTGGCTATTGCTCCCTCCCATGATCTTCCCCATGATCACAAATACCTGCACAGTTGAGACCGTCTAACAAACGGATAGAAAATAATGAAGCAAGCCCCCCAATAATTTCAGGAAGAGTGACTATGTATGTCATGATCAGTAACCTCTCCATCCATTTCTGATGCTTCTTAAATGTACAGCGACTCGGGTCCCAGAACAGAAATGGAAACAGTGGGAGGGTTTAGCACCTTAGAGAGTGCACAGGTGATGCTAAAATGAAAGCATCACAGAACTGCCACATGTAATACACAATGATGAACATCTCTCCTCAAAACAATATTTTTCTATTTAATACAAGTTCACCTTAATGACTTTCTCTTTTATAAAGACTCCTCCTTCTTTCCCCTCCTCTCTCCATACCTTACATGACATGATTTTAGCCACTGTGTATTCACAGCCCACCTCTGTATGTGCAGCATCGTCTCCAACCATACTGCAAACATAATACAGCTGGGCACAAGTTTCACGTTGCTTTGACTCTGCATTTCAGAAGAAGGTGTTTCTTTCAAAATGCAGTCGGCCAGCCCCACACCTCACCTTCCCATAAAGCCTAGCATTGACATTGTTCTTTGTACTGGATGAACTTGCAGTTTCTGGGGATGTGGTCAGGATTCTGCCTTCTTCCCTATGGATAGGTCAACACATGTTCAGGACTATATGTCAGCATAAGTGGCTGGTATGAGCTGGTACTCATAAAATGCCTGCTGTTCCTGCTAAGACAGTGCTTTTTGGCCCACTGTATATATTTATGAGAAGCAAAGAGAAGTTGGTCTGGTCCGGGTGTCTTCCCTCTGCCAGTAGATAGTAAAAGCCTCCAGGGGTGATATCCTTCTCAGACAACTCTGTGTAACTCCTTTTAATTTCTTTCTGCAGCACCAGCATTTACTAGAATGAACCATACATGACTGTTTATGTTAAGGTAGAGAGAGGTAGTGGAGGAAGTAGGGGAGGAAAAAGCTAGTTTATGGTGGGGAGGTATAAAAGGGAGGTATTATTCAGAAATCCCCCTTGCCTTAGTGGGCAGAAATTCAAAAGTACTTCTGAAATTTCTACTTGGTTCCTCTGTGGTGCACCTCCTAACACCGAGAATTGTTCTCCCTATGAAAAGGTCACTGAGATTATTTGACACAATTGTGATGACCCAAAGACAGACCACACATGACTAACATCCAACAAATCTGCCCTGTGATACCAAGGAAATGGTGGTGCTTACTTCTCCTCTGCAAATTCAATTTGAAGCAATTATTTCCACTTCAACATAAACATGTATATTTGTTTATGTAGATATGTGCAATTTCTTCACAGATTATCCCAGCAATGATTTCTGTCAATTAAGGGCAGGATTAATAGCCAGAAAATGGACTCGCCCATGCCTTTAAATTTTCTGTCATTACAAAAACTATTCTTCAAGTTCCACTCATGTCCAACTCCCACACAAACCTTCTGTCCTCTATTTCATTATTACAAATAACCAAAAGTCAAAGTTGGAAATTGAGACTCGAGAACATGTTGCTTGTGTCCAAAATAACAGGGAAATAAGGTCTTACTGCTGCTATTATTTAGGCTCCAAATTTTGAGAAGACTTTCTATTTTCATTTTTACTACGAAAATGTCTTGTATTCAAGAATTACCTTCCAACTATATTTGTATGTAAATGAATGGAATTACTTATCTTTATCAAACATTATTTAACTGGTACACATTAATTATGAGGACTCTAAGTCTTGTTCTGGCACATGCCTGTAATCACAAGTTTGAGGCCACCGGCTGCACAGTGGGTTCAAGGCCAGCCTGAACTATCTAATGAGGTCCTGCCTCAAAAAAAAAAAAAATGGGCTTAAGTGTTTACTCAAACTTACAATCTGTATTGTGTTATAGGCCACATTCACATTTTTTGTGTGAAATCTACAAACATGTCAAAAATGACCAAACCTTCACAATTGTACACAAATGTTAAGTGTGCATCTGTGCTTTTATATGGATAGAAGTCCATAATTTTATCAAACTTAAATATTTCTCAACATAGCTGAGACAATTCTGGTTGCAGCACTAACTTACAAAATAGTTTGTACTTATAAAATGCCCTAAAATACGGAAGGTCCCGTGATCTAAACTTCCAGTCATTCCTTAGATAATCAACGTGATGGATAGGTGCAATTTTGAGGACTGGGATTTTCAGGTAACACAACTCTCCATATTTCACGTTACCATGGTTCAGAGTTCTAAGCATTATGAAGGTGTTCGTACCAATGTACATTCCCTTCTCTGTCCTTTCTCCTGTTGGTATAAACACTGCCCTGTGGAGTCAGAAAAGCAGACATTTTTCCTTCTTAAGAATGTCTTTCAAATACCTCTAGATGACTGTTCTGTTTCCTTAAACCCATGCTCAAACAGTCTTGAAGTCAACTCCTCTTCCTAGTCCTCTTGCTAGACTAAAGGCACTGAGGGACCTCACATACAAAGTTTGTCATTGCAAATGTCAGAAAAATAGTCTTTAGGTTTCCTTAGTTTAAATGTGTTAAGAAACATTTCATCCCAAATTCAGCAATGTCACAATAATCACATAAATAATTTAAACCAGGAAGTGGACAAGATGAAAAAGTCAACTTCTTTTCCCACAGTCATTATTGCCACCAGCTTTCCTGACAGATGATCAGAAGCACTATAAGTCCCATGGGATGCTCAGACAAGAAGACCCCCCCCCCAAAAAAAAAACAACACAGTTCCATTCTATTGGGTGCATGTGTGGGCGTGTGTGTGTGTGTGTGTTTGCGTGATTTCTACTGCAATCTGCCAGGCTCCAAGAGCTCCATGTTTGAAGATATTCATTAGCTTTCCATAATACCACTGCTCCTCAGATCACACTTGAGTTACTGCTGGATGACACAGGTTCAATTAACCAGATTTCTGGCAAACCTCCCCTTCAGTGTTTCACGACTACTGTGACAAGTGTGAGTGTGTACACACCTGGACAGTGAGACTCGGGTCTCCTTTCAAACAGATTCCTCTTGCCTGCCTCGCTGGAAGCCACAACACCCTCATGAGGACCTATGAATACAGTTGATTAGCCGGGGCACTGAGTGTTTCACCGAAGACCCGGGTGTCTATATCTGTTTCTTTTGTCTTGTTCTGTTTTGTTTTGCTTTCCTTCAGATCTAGGCCAAAGAAGCCTATAGCTAATGTAAAATTAAGAATCATATTCAGTATTTTAAAGCTAAGTTTTAAAGTCTATATTTGGTGAATTCCAAATAATTTCAGTTTGAGTAACAGCAAGTGCAACAAGTTTCTGTAAAAGCTTTGGAGTTTAACAGGCTCCCTTCTGACAGATTTCCTAACTCATGGAATGCAGCCATCAGCATCTGTAAAAAATGAAATGCTGCAAGTCTATTTTTATGCAGCTGGGATCAAGTTACTAAATGGATCAAAAGAAATAATTTCTTTGAAGAGGTGGCTCTTGACACCAGTGCCCTAAAAATAAGAGCAATTTTGTGATACAAAAACTTGTTTATATCACAGAGACTATAGATGTATTTTCCATATATATACTTACACTATAGGCTTACTGAATGCCATTCTGAATATATTTTAATATACTCCAGTTTGATGTTGCTGTTTTTAAGAAGATAATTGCATACTATCTCCTGAGTAATTGACATAGCTAAAGATAATTATTCTTGCCAGGCTTAGTTATTGGGTTAATAAAATCAATGACAAGAGTTTCGCCACTAAATAATACTTTGCACCAAATACTAGCAAAATGCTTTTAAGATAATTTCATTTTATGTTATAACTAATTTTTATTTTAATAAGTAACTTACAGCCATAATTTCACAGACACAAAAGCTAATTCTTAGAATTTTAAGTGGTTCAGTTTCCCAGATGTTACACAGCTCGTGTACCTCCGAGGTATAATCTAAAAGCTAGATTTTACTTCCAAAGTTCTTGGTCACCACACTGCAAGCTATTTCTTTAAGTCTGTTTGTTTTTGAGACAGGGTCTCACACTATAGGTCAGGTTGGCTTGGAACTTACTATGTAGCCCAAACTGACCTTACATTTGCAGTGACCCTCCTGTGTCAGTGCTGGGATTAAATCCATGTGCCACCCCATCAGGCTTCATTTAGGTCTGACATTTTATCGGGGGATTCTAAATCATAGAAAAAAGTCAAGAAGCAGAATTTTCTTTTTAAATCTCTTCGTATGTGAAAGCAAAACTGTTTACTGGAAATGTGATACACTAAAAGATGACAGCAATAAAGAACCACCCCAAGTGTGTGAAAATGCCAAGACAGCTAAATAATGACAGGGCATCACGTAATTTTTCCACCATAGTAAAATGTGAGAGAACAAAAATTCAGAAAGAGGGCTATAGGATATGAGGTATAGGTATGGTTGGCTTTGGAATGCAAAAACCAAAGGTCATATATGCTTTGGGGTGAAAAATAAATACAACCAGGCCAGAGATTTAGCTCAGTGGTTCCAGCGCCTGCCCTGCAAATGCAAGGTCTTGAGTTTGATCCCGGTAACCACATACAACAATGCTGAGCGTGGTGACTCACGCCCACCAGCAATCAATGCCACATACCACAGAGCCGGGAGTGGTGGCTCATGCCTGTAATCCCAGTACTTGGGAGGCAGAGGCAGGAGGATTGCTGAGTTCGAGGCTTGCCTGGGCTACATAGTGAGTTCAGGGCCAGCCTGAACTACAAAGCAAGATCCTGTCTCAAAAAAAAAAAAAAATTAAAAAAGTAAATACCTCTTCACAGATAATACTTTGAAATAGAACTAGATAGCTGTAGTTTTCAAGGACAGAACCACCTCTATATGTATTATTCTCTGACTCAAGCCTACTGGGCCGCAAAGAGGACTTGGCTAGAACAAGCCTGGGCTATCAAAAGCTTTAAGCTTGTTTGATTTTGAGAAGGGTCTCACTAAATAGTTCAGGTTGACCTGGAACTTACTATATAGCCCAGCTGGCCTTAAATTTGCAGTGACCCTCCTGTGTCAGTGCTGGGTTAAAGGCTCCCTTTGAAAAGGGAGCCAAATGGTGGGAAAAGCATATTTCAATAGACAGTCCAGATGATGTCATTCCAAGCATTGTCTAAGAGTAATGAAATAAGAAATATATGACAATGATATAATACAATGCTATATTCAATACAATATGAATTAAATATCTTTACATAGAGCTTTATTGCTGGGGGTATAAAGGAAAAGATGAAGATCATCATTTTACATTGTTTTGTTAATACCTGTATAAAACACACATGCATGCTTATTTAGAAGATTCTAGAAGCCTTACATAGTGTAAAATTTCAGAAATAGCTCTGGAGTATTTTCTACCATGTAACAACGAAAGAAAGGAAATCAATTTTGATAAAAACAAAAACTTAAGTGGTTTGCATTGTTAGCAAATTATTTGTCTCTGTTTGTATTCTGTTGGCAGTAATTCGAAGATGCTGGCTTCACCAAAATTTGAAGTCAACTGGAAGAAAACATAAGAGGAAGTTATAGTTAACCTCTCCAGTGCCTTCATCCAACCCTAGTTAAGGCACCAGCTTCCTCGGAATAGATTTATTCAAACCCTGGTGCTATGTGGGTTTATTGAGTTTTGATGCTGTTGTGGACTTAGGGAAAAACTTGACATTGGAAACAAAAAATTTTTCTCTTTTTCCGCTCAAAAATGTATGAGCACAGAAATTTTATTCACAAAAATCAATTAATTGAAAATGTTAAAAAAAAAAAAAGGTAGGCACTTGTCAGAGAAATAACTACCAAAAGGCAAAAGTGGACATAGAGATAATTTTCTCGGTGGCTGCTCACATCATTAGGCTGAGCTTTGTTCCCCTGGGATGAGAAGAATCATAATGAGAATGTAGAGAAAGAGTGATTCTGAGTTGAAGAAATTCACACAGATGAAGCGATAGTTTTCTAATCTCCCAAATTTAAAATGAGCCAGTCCTAGATAAATGAACTGACGTCTCACATGCTGCTCCGCAAGTCATGTGACTTCTCTGGACTTTGCTGCTCATACCCTTAAAATGGAACCTGGCACTAACAGGCCACCAAGCACCATCATGCTGAGCTCTAGACATGACGATCCCTCCAAGGGCACAGCAAGTCTGTGGCAGACACCGAAGTGAGAGCTCGGGGCCCCTTGGGCTGAGGCTGGCTCGTATGCTGGCTGACACCTGCTCGCAAAGCTTACTGTATCTCCGTCCATAAGCAATGTGTCAGTGAGCTCCTGGTGAGGGAAAGGAGGGGGAGGGGAGGAAAGAGGGAAATGGAGAGAGGCAAGGGGAGTCCAAGAAAGGGAGGGAGAAACAAGGCAAGGAAAGAAGGAAGGAAGGAAGGAAGGCAAGAAGTGAGGGAGGGAGAAGGGAGGAAGGGCAGTCACACGCTTGTAGAGGAGCAAATTTTTTGAGGAAAAAACAAAGGAGCTGAATCAGAAAATTTGTTTTAATTCCCAACAAAGGCAATGAAAGTGGGAAAAGAAAAGTACAGCTTCGTAATATGTCCTTTGACCATAAGGGGAAGTAAAGAAACAGAAGTGATCAGGGCCTGCTTAGCTGTTCTAATTCAATAATATCATTCAGCTTCATGACTCTTAAGTCTGGCCAGAGTCAGGAAACTTTGTCTTGATCAATCAAGTCAGAATAGACAACCTACTAGCACAGAGGAAGAGAATCATGTACCATGGGTTATTCAGTACACAGAGAGCTAGATCAGTCATGGGAACACACATGCGTACTATGTCTACTGAAAGAACACAGACCCAGCCCTATGGCCGGCCTTTCTTCTTTTTGCATGATTTTTCACTGGCATATATATTTTCCTAGTAACCCAGTGAAAATTGCTGTAGGTAAATGCTAGTATTCACTTGACATAACAATTTTGGGCTATTAATAATATCAGAATAGTAAGAGGAGAGAAAATACATCAATAAACATAGATGGACTGTCCTACTTTTATAAAAAAAATAAATCAATATGTTCTGTGAAACTTGCCATTCAGGAAAGGAATTCAAAGGACTGTCTGACAAGGTAACTTTCAGAGGAGACCCCCCAACCTGTGTTCAGACTGACTTTTACTCAAATAAGGCAAACAGTTCACACCCTGTCTACTTCCAGGACTTCTCTCTCACTTATGTGTTTTTAAAATAATGTGTGGAGCCATTTCCTTCATGTCAATATTCCCAGATTATGGAAAGATACCAGGGGCTCTTTTCTGTTCATTGACATAGCACCAGAATTTAACAGAATATTTGCCATGTAAGAGATCTTCAATAAATGTTTGTGAAATGCTGCAGTATGTCTGAACACTAGAGATAAATGAGAAAGAAAAGAAAAATATGGGACAGAAAGACAAAAGTTTCATTTAGAAGAGAGTGCAAACAGAACCACTGGTTTAGGATGACATTCAGCTTGAGCCTCTGTCTCATATGCTCGGAGACCCAGGTCAAATCCTTGAGCGGCCAGTAGCATCACCTACTGTCCCTAATACATGTACATTTCCCTAAGAATAGGTACAGAATAGGCATAGGAAAAAAGAGGATGGAAAAATGAACACTGGAGAGACTGGTAGGGAATAATGACAGCAAAACAGACACATTCTATCATGTGCAAGTCAGCAGCTGAAGATTTTCTACCTCCCTGAGAATCAGTCTAGCTTGCAGGTAGAATATTGACTGGTAGGCACAGCACCATGGCTATAAAATAGACCACTGAGCTAGGCAATAAAAAACACACAGAGAGAGACAATAAGAGGTCTAATGTCTTGTTTATGTCCCCTTTATGGCATCTTTGAGATGCTCTGTAGTCCCACAGCTGGCCTTAGTTCACACACTTTTCTGATTAAGGCAATACATACCAAAGCAATCTAATATTAATGTACAATTTGGAAATAAAAAGGGTAGGGTGTGGGAAAGGGGGAAATCTATAAATGGGATAGCTAAACAATAACAGGATACGAGACTTATTTAGTTCTTTTTTAAATACATACTTTATTATAAGTCACTAAAACATTTATAACTCATTTTAACACCCCATTCTGCCATATTGTGTTTAGTGACACTAATCCTTGTTTATAGGCTCACCCTTGAAGAATACGATTATTTTTCCAGTGAATAGTAGTAACACATTTTATTACAACAATGCAGATTTACAAAAAACATAAATGAAAACAACCAAGAGAATACTCAACATGAAAGAAGTACTTTAATTGAAATGTAAATCTTCATTGATTAAAAGTCTCCAAAAATACTTCCAAGAATTTTTTTAAAACTCTTCATTAAGAACTTAACTACTGTTTTTAAACACTGGTTTTATGTTTTGCAACTTTAAGATTGGGAAGTTGAGACAGCCTAGAGAAATTTGGGTAAAAGATACAAATTTTCTCAAGCGTTCAGCTCTTTATATTGTTAGGAAAAGCACAGCATAGCTTTTTCCCCCCTTTATTCCTCTGAGTCTGTCTTAACTGTGCTGATAGTGAACAGTAGATCACAACTACCTCTCTTGTCAAAGCGATCCTAAGACTTTGGTTGCAACTATTCCAGATAAGCAATTATTTTGGAAATATTTTGACAATAGAAGCTTCTAGGTTTTACCTTCATACTCATAATCATATTAGTATGGGTAAGTCAAGAAATGAGCAAGACAGAGATGACTACCATTCTGCTTGGGCCATTTCTTATCAGATAGAACCCATGTTCTCTTCTGTGAAGTGTCTTATGATTTGGTTTCTGTTTTCTGTGGTGCCAGGTATTGAACCCAGGACCTAGCACTTGCCCGGCAAGCTCATCCATGAACTGCGAAGACAGAGGCACTGGAGATTTTATGAGGATGAAATAATGTGCCCCTGTAAAGTGGAAGATAGCACAGTGCCAATAAATACTGTGCACTCAATGAATGGCAGCAATTTATACCATAACAAGTGATTGTTAGTATTAATAATAAAAGCCACCCATTACGGAGGAGTATCCTTACCATCACAGAGATTGCATCCACCTCAGTTCTAAGAAAGGCTATTTCCTACCTTCTGTGTTCTCTGAATTTTTGCTTAGGACATACCATCATTACCAACAAATATTTCTTGTAAGCTAATAAGCATTAGGTATTACATTAGGCCCTCTACAGAACACAGCTAGAATCAATCATTCTCCCATACTGCCCACTATCAGATCTTGTACTTCCTTGATCATAGCAATAATACTCCACATAACAATCATTTATTTGTACCTTATTTAACCCATTGGCATGATTTCTTGGAGAAATCTTAACCTATATTATTTTATATTTTTTGATTTTCATTATAATTTTTCCCAATATTGGGGAGCAAACTCAGGACCTTGTACTTGCCAGGCAGGCACAGCTCTGCTGAGCTATATCCTGGCTCTTAATCTATATTCTTATCAGTCAGTATAGTGGATGAAATATACATGGTGGTTCAATATCAAATAAACAGTCCTAACCTCAAAAACTTCAAATTTAAGATAGATAATATATGTAACTTTGTGTGTGTGTGGTACCAGGAATTGAACTCGGGCCCTTGTGCATCCAGGTTAGGTGTGGTACAACTTGAGCTAAATCCTCAGCCCTTATATGTATCTTTTTGATGTACAGGATAAGAGAAAGTTTTACATGTTTACAGGGAAAGGAATTTGGGGTTTCTGTTGTTTCTTTGCAATGGAAGTAGTGCTCTTTCATCAAGATAGATTTCGGGGAAGTTCCACCCCATGGTCTATATGAGGGAGTGGGCTGCGGAAGAGGGAGGTGGGGAGAAACTCTTGAGGAATGAATTGGCAATGAGTTCCTGGGGGAAGAATGTAATCATTCACGGGCTCGGTACATTGCCAGTCTTGTTAGTTTCATGGAGAAACTGACATGGAGAAATTGGAATTTAGTGAGAGGTCTAAAGGGGACTCGGACTTTTCAAGTGAAGGAAAACCAGCCTGTAGTTGTGGTGTGGGGCAGAGTAATGCAGATGGGCATCCGAGAGAGTAGTACCCATCAAGAGAAACTGCTTTAGGTATTAGTTTGAATATGAAGCAAAGAAGCCAGGTGTAACTGGTGGGGAAGTGTCCTTGGCTTTCTTAGTCAACAACAGGTTTGTCCTTGTGGAGGATGGTAGATTGGAGGGACCTTCCCTAGGACGATGTTCAAAGATTCTAAAGTCTGGATCCAGAGATGTGTCCAAGAAGAAATCCCACACTGGGTCGTTTGGCTCATGTACAGTTTTAGGAACTCCAGAGAGGAGCTTATTGAGTGTTCTGACCACCAGGACACAGTCTGATATTGACTCTGAGAAGAAGATTGTGCAGACGAGCAACAGAGTGAAAATACGAGCCCAGGTTTGCCTCTGAGAAAGCAGCACAGGGAGCTGACTTGCCCTCGCTCCAACAGGGCCTAATCAGGGGTTAGATCAAAGAAGCCTCGCTGGTTCTAGGCACAGCGGCTTATGCTCTGAGCAGAACTGACTTAACCAAGATAATAAGAAGAAACCTCTTATAATTTACTAATATTTCAGTGATTAGAATCCTTATTACTAAAATACACAATATTCTTTGCATGTAGTACAAACCAGGTACCTTCTGGCGAAATTAATTTGTGGTTTATCCTGTTACTTGCCCATGGTATTGATTGCCCAAATGGAAGATTAAACACTCACCTATTGTAATTTTGAAATCGGAATGGTTTTTGCAGGATATTACGGCCCAGGTAAGAAATAGCAAATAGTAGTTAAGCAATTACAGCTAAAAGCCAATCCAAAACATTATAGATTGTGCATTATCACAAGAAATGGGACATTTACTCCAGTGGCTTCTAGAAAAATGACAAGACTGTATTTCACAAGTATCAAGAAACAAAGAAGAGGCCAATGTGGTGGCTCATGCTTGTAATCCCGGCATTTGGGAGGCAGAAGCAGGGGGACTGCTGAGTTCGAGGCTTGCCTGGGCTACATAGTGAGCTCAGGGCCAGCCTGAACTACAAAGCGAGACCCTGTCTCAAAAAAAAAAAAGAAAAAAGAAAAGAAAAGAAACAAAGAAGAAACCTTTCTTTGGGTCATCACTTGTTCTTTGATGCCTGTTAAGTGCAGCAGCAGCTTGGTGTGAAATAACCTGGAAGGCGCAGGGACCGACATCCTTTCTTCCTAGGTGGTGAGCTATGAAAGCGGACCGGAAGGGAAGTCCACCAG
Source organism: Thryonomys swinderianus (assembly GCA_004025085.1). Classification (NCBI taxonomy): domain Eukaryota; kingdom Metazoa; phylum Chordata; class Mammalia; order Rodentia; family Thryonomyidae; genus Thryonomys; species Thryonomys swinderianus. The sequence goes on from PVIC010009798.1 coordinate 40,963, forward strand.
CATAGGGCACTCCCTGCCTTCCCCTGGACAGACATGTCCCAGTGAGGCTGGACAGTGTCTCAGGCAGTGGTGCGGACCTATGGCACTTGTGTTGTTTCTTTCAAAAGAAAAATCTACTAATGTATGAGGGTTCCCCCCCCAAACTAAAACCTCAGTATTCAGGCTGAATTGTGGCGTTGGCACTTTGCGATAAATAAGTGGGTTAGTGTTGCAGTGTGGACACTTGTCTCTAAAAGGTTCGCGTCCCTTGCTTGGGGAGATGGAGGACAAACACACCACGGAAGCCAGGTGCCCCCACATCTCTATTCTAACGAGAGTCAAGACTTTTGTTAACCGCCCCCCAAGGGCCAGGCTAACTCAGGGTCGCCTTCCTCTTAGGAGTCCAAACAGCCTCTGGCTCTCTGTGCTTTTCCTCTCCTTTCCATTCTCCCAGAATCATCCTGAGTAGTTAGCTCACTCAGATGCTTTTCTTTTCTTTTTCTTTTCTTTACAAAACTCATAAGCAACTTGTGGGTAGATAAAACTCATTTTTGTTTTTATCTTATTCATTCATGATCATGCACAATGAATACTTTCCTGAAATTTGAAATCCTAGTTCATTGTTCTGTCTACGTTATCACAAAGATTTCAGCAGCATCTAACCAGAGCAGAAATTGATCCACTCAGTCAGTCAGTCAGTCAGTCAGTCAGTCAGTCAGTCAGTCAGTCAGTCAGTCAGTCAAAATCAGGGAGAGCTGTGTCTGTCACCCGCACACCACATAAGGTGAATGACAGCAGAGGCGAGAAGAAAAAAAAAGAAAAGCCGCTACTACCCCTCAGATAGAATCTTCAAGTAACCTGAGATTCCCTAGGCTCAAAACAATGAAATCTGAAGTATTCTTTTCCAGCGTTCATTGGTTTCACTTCCCACAACCATGTTCTCTTCCTCTCACCAAAGGAAGAAACCTGACAAAAGAAAACCAGATGAAGAATGGGGAGGAAATGGGCTCCGGAACTTGCTGAAAATAATCTATGCCCTCTACTGGGCGAGGGTTTTATAGTCCATCTTTCCTGAATTAGAAGTCTGGTGGAGAATGATGTCATACGGCTCTTTCAGTCCTAGCAGTTCCTTTCGCTCTGACCCTGGCTGATCAGATCCGCGTCTGGACAGTTTCTCACCACTGGGGGGCGCAGCACAAAACGGAAGGCCTGGAAAGTGGTGGCTAATCCTCCCGCTCTGAGAGATGTGCTGTAAAAGCCTATTCGACTTGAGCCCACTTCAACATGTAGTACTTGCCTGAACGGATTGACCTTCATCCGAATATAAGGGAAAGAACGGAAGGGAAGGAGAGAGCATCGCTCCATTCAATTTTGACAACAGGTTAAGTGATAAAACCAGCATTCAATGACCTCTCAGCTATTTCTACCTTTTGCCTCAGAGTATGGATTTTACTAAGTGGGGTTAAGCTTTAGAAAGAAATTAGCTGGTAAATGTTCTTCTATCTACTGAAAGATAATAAGACTATGCTGGCTTTAAAAAGAAGTGCATCTCCTCTGTAAATGCATCGTTGAAGGTAGGTTTCTGCTCTACTCTTCAGGTCCACCTGTCTGTCACAGAAAACTCCAAGCTCACCTCACGCCAGGAAACCACTTTCGGTTGCTTACAGTGCTAACATCTGCTTTACCTCCATGAGGTTCACACCATCTTTTGTTTTTGATTTAATAGTTTCTTTAAAAAACAATTATTACTTGTAGAGCCGCAAATCGCTCTGTCTCCAGCCCTGACTTGTTCTCCCCCTACACCACAGGCCTAGTCTTTGGTTGCCTGGGTCCATCCCAGCTACTTTTAGAATCCCTCACCCACTCAGCTCTTGGCAATTTCTGCATCATGGTCCCTTAATCTTGGAACAGTCTTCCGATCGATGTGTTTTGAGCTGCCTCCTAACTTCAGAAGGAAATAAAATTCCTTAAACTCCATCTGTTTAGAGAAACCCTTTAGCACCACGGATCCCTCTCCTAATATTTTAATATGTTGCTATATTTTTGATGGGCAAAGTCTCCTAAAAGTCCACGTGCTACGGTGGTGCCTACAGGAAGAGAGGTAGGCCTAGAAGCCAACACTTGGACCACTATGGACTTACCCTTGAAGGGGACTGTGAGAATCAACCACCTTCTTTCTCTTACCTTTCCTTTTTCTTTTTGGTACTGGGAATTGAACTCAGGTCCTTGTGTTTGTAAAGCAGGCAACCACTAAGCTAAATACCCAGTCCCTTGTCTTTCTGTTTTCCTTCCTGTCCACAAGGTAAAAAGCTTGCTCCTCCACACTCTCCCCACCATTGTCATTTGTCAGACCTCTCAGTGGTCCGAAGCAATAGGTCCTTCCAATCTGGAACTGAAAACACTGAAACAATCAGCCAAAATAAACCTTTTTTCTTTTCAATTAGGTACTTCATTAACTTAGGTACATCATTACAGCAACACCAAACTGACTAATATAAATGCTGTTTCTTTTCCCACACACAAATCAGCAAACACTCAAAAATTTACTCCAGATACCTTTAAAATATGCTAAAAATAAAATCATTAATTTTCCTACTTTAAAAAAATGGGATTTTTTTTCCCATGCTGAAACTCAAGAAATGAATTTCTACTGCAGTGTGTGTGTGAACGCATGAGTAAAGCAGCATTTGTGTTGCTCTGGTGGTTTGGACACTGTTCTTGCACACATGGCTAACAATTTACTTCCCTCCTGCAGTATTAAATCTTCTCATGGTAGAGCCTAATAAATCAAATGTTCTGTAGACCACAGCACAGTTAACTTACTTTAATGACTTCCCTAATTCAGAGCTGCCTGGAAGCATTTAAAGCAGCAAGTCCCAGAAGTCTTAGTGACTTCTGCATTAAGCTAATGAAACTCATGTATTCATGCTGCCCAGCAATGTTGGTGGCATGTGGCTTACACCTCAAACCAGCACTGACAGTGGAGAAGCCAGGAGTGGAAGGTGCCATTTTCCTATTTTTTTTTTCTAAACTGCACATTGCCACAACTTTCGTTTGTAGTACAGTTGATTCCCTTTCTAGGAAACTTTCCAAGCTCTCCTTTGCACATGTAGAAGAGTTGCCTTTGTCTCCCTGGCACATTTGTAATGCCAACAACTGACATTACTATATATTTCCTACATTGTTTCTCAATTTTATCAATGGTTTTGATAAAATAACAGAATATAGCATGAACACCTGTAGATGCAAATGAGTTCTAGAAAGTAGGACAGCTTTTATAGAGTGGAATATTTCTATAGGAAACTTGGTGTGGGAATGTGATGGGGGAAGGAATAAATATGTACAGAAAGAAAATAAAAGAGCATGTATAAAGGGGGGAGGAGGGGGGAGTGGGTAGGAATATGGGTAAAAATGAGAATTAACTTGTGGCATATACTGGTACAAATTTCCCAATGTTATATGTGATTTTGAGATGTATATAAATTGTACCAATAAAGAATTCAATAAAAAAATAACAGAATATATGCCTCCTAAATATATAAAATGCTCTCAAAGTAGAAAATTACTCATAAAACATTTATAAATAAAACTTGCTCAAAATATGTATATTTAAAAAAATAATACAGTAGGGCACAGTGGCCCAGGTTTGCAATCCTGCCATCATTTGGGGGAAGGTTTAGACAGAATGATCACTAGCTTGAAATTGGGCAACTTAGTGAGACGTTATCTGAAAAATTTCAAACAATAATAATTAAAAGGGCTAGGAATGTGTTTCAGTGTAAAGGTCCTGGGGTCAATCCTCAGTGCTGGGGAATACAAGCAAAGAAGAAAGAAAAGAGTAAGAGTATAATCTATATGAAACTAAAATAGTGGTTA
>PVIC010009799.1:0-44809 GCA_004025085.1 Thryonomys swinderianus
ATATATTTAAAAAATATGTGTGTCTGGAAAAACACACCTGTTGGTGGGTAAAAGCCAAGGAAATGTTTAAAAGAGAGTTCTTGGCTCTCGAGAGGTTTAAGCAATGACAGGAGGGTTTATTGCTACTACCAGGTTCTGCTTACTCCCCCCTTGCTTGACCCCCATAGCGATGAAGACCCTAAACACCACGACAGAGGCCATATCAACTGAAAGACAACCTCCAAGCTCTTAAGGGCTAAAGGATATCCGTCTATAGAAGACTTCATACAGGCAAATTTTGATGATAAAGTCAATATAAAAAATGAGACTCTTCAATCAGAGCCTCCAAGGGGGGAATGAGGTCAAAATCTGTCTCATAGTGTCAAACTGGGCCACTGGGGGTTGACTGCGGGGCTGCGCTGGCTGAGAAAGATACATTGTAACAGTGGTCACTGCTGCACTGCACACTCCTAGAGCAAGGGTCTCAGCCCTGCCAGAGCCCTGCTCCCCCTTCACTGCCCCTCTTGCTTGTGTAATTATGTTTAGATGAATAATTGTTTCTCCAGGGACTGCAGCTGCTGTTTCCCTCCCATAGAAACAAGAAGGTGTAAAAATGAATTTAAACTTCTATTTGATGCTTCCAAGGTGATGTGAATCCCTTGAAAGCGGCCGGCCATTAAGCCGATGTTCGTTCTTCTCTAAAACAGTCGGTGGTCTGTCTGGGAACCCCGCAGTGGCCATGCTTCAGCTAAATCTTGGAAACAGCCTAAATACCCCTCAACTGGAGACTGGGATAAAGATGATGCAGGGTTTTTTTTTTTTTAATAGAAAATAGAGTACTACTCAGCCATAAAGAATGACAAATCAGAAACATTTACACATAAATGGGTGCACCTTGAGGCCATACTCTTAAGGCATATAGATAGGACACATATTATGTGTAAATAAATAGTTTCTCTGGTGTGAGAAGCTGCAAGGGTAAATGAGGACCAAAATGTATAATAGATAATGTGAAATAGGAAGCAAAGGTCCAAAAGGGTAAGGGAAGCGAGGGGGGGGGTATGAGAAAAGAAGGAAGAATGGAAACAAAAATTTTGTAAATAGGGAGGGATTGGGGAGGAAGGGAGGGCAGGGGAGTAGGGAGAAAATAAAAACCAAGATATATCACATTCAGGTAAAAATCCCCAAAGATGAATGTATATTTTAAGTGTACCAATAAATTAAAGAAAAAATGTAAAGAATAAAAAATTAAAAAGAAAAAGAAAAAAGGAGATGGAAGCAGAAGGCAGAGGGGCTCAGAGTGCATGCATCCCCACGGGCCGAGCTGGCCTCTGGTGCCTGTCCTGGAGGGCTGGCCACGGGAGAGGCTGCACTGTGCCACAGGGCCTCAGAGATACAGTCCTCTTGGGCATGGGATGGGGTCGTGGCCCTCGCCTGCAGGGGGAGATGGGCAGCACCCCGGGGGAGAGGGGTGGGGCCAAGAGGATGCCTGGGCCGGATCTGGAGAGGGTCTACTGTCCCCACACTGAACCCAGGAGACAGGGCTGCCTTATGGGGTCCAAATGGTGCTTTTTCCTGGGCCATGCTTTTCCTGCTCCCAGAGCAAGCAGGGCACGGGGCTGGGGGGGCACGTCCGGGGCTGAACTCTGAGTGGGATGAGCAGTGAGCACGGCACAGGCAGGGAGGTCTTCATCACCCCGCCCTGGGCGTCCACTGGGGGCTGAGCACGGAGGATCCCCTGGGATGGAGCCGTGAACCCCCAGGCTCCCAGCTCTCCTGCACTAATGTGGAAAGTGCTCACCAAGGCTGGGGTGGGCTTTGCTCTCCTGGAGACCTGGGCCCCCAGCTGCGCACGGGGTTAGCCCACACCATCAGGCTCCTCATTAAGACTAATGACCCAGGGCGCTAGCACAGGTGTGACGACCTAGGCGCTCTTCCTGCAGACCCAGCACCAGGGAAATGATCCAGAAATTGCAGCCTCAGCCCCCGGGCCATCTGCCGACACTGCCACCCCTGGGTCCCTAATGGCCCTGACAGCAGGGTTCGGAGCCAGGAGAAATGGGCTCAGGGCTATAAAGTCAGCTGAGACTCCACAGCCCCGAGCTCTGCCACACCAGCTGTATTCAGAGGCCATCAGCGAGCAGGTCTGTGTCCTCCGTGCTGGGTCGGGCTGCACTGCTGGGTGTCAGGCCAGCTGGGAAGGACATGGGTCTTCCCTTGGACTGGGGGTTCTGGCTTCAACTCTGCCTCTCCCTCAGGTCTTTGCCCTTCCACCATGGCCCTGTGGACACGTCTTCTTGCCGTGCTGGCCCTGCTGGCCCTCCAGGGGCCTGACACTGCTCAGGCCTATGTCAGTAGGCATCTGTGCGGCTCACACTTAGTGGAGGCGCTGTACATGGTGTGTGGAGATAACGGCTTCTTCTCGACACCCAAGGAGCGTCGGGGGCTGGAAGACCCGCAGGGTGAGTTCCCCTGCCAGTCCTGGCTGTCCCCGTGCCCCGCACCCCTTCCTCGGCAGAAGCAGAAGTAGGCAGAAGTACTGCCCAGACAGTCGATACAAGAAAGGTGGTTCTCTCGGTCACTTCCCACAGAGACCAGCTCCCTGTGCCGAGGGGGCATCTGGGGGTGAAGGCTGCACCCTTGAGCCATGGCCTCTGACCAGCAGGAGTCTCCCCTCTTGGCTTCGATACCTTCCCTGGCCCCAGCCTGTTCCTCCACCCTCCCGTGGCCACAGCAACCCCTGGGGATGGAGTTTATTACGCAGATCGCACCTAGCACTGATGGTCTCAGTGGACCTGCATAGACTGCCCCATGCCACCCTTCCGGATCCCCCGGGCAAATGCTCCGTGCAGCTCTGGGTGAACGTGAGGACATGAGGCTGGTGGCAGGAGGGGCCTCATGTGTGTCCGGTGCCCAGCGCCTGGCCCCAGTGCCTCCTCTACCTGTGCCAACCTCACCCAGAGACGGGTGAGGGGGTAGTGGTGGGGCTGGCGGGCACTGTGCTGCTCCTGACAGGGGCTCTTTTCCTCTCTCTCCGTGCTGCTGCTGCTGCTGCTGCGACTGTGTTCCGGCACCATCACCCTGCAGTGGGGCTGACAGGGCTGGGCGTGGGCCTGGAGGCAGGTGGACCACAGGCCTTGGCACTGGAGGTGGCTCTGCAGAAGCGTGGCATTGTGGATCAGTGCTGTAATGGCATCTGCACCCTCCACCAGCTGCAGAATTACTGCAATTAGATACCCGCCTCAGGCCTGGCTCATCCCTCGCCCCGGGCAACAAATAAATGCCTTGAATGAGCCCTGTTGCGTGGTCTGTGTGTCACGGATGGGGAGGGGGTGGGCTTGGGTGGCCAATGCATGGCAGCCCCCAGCCTGTCCTCTGCCCAAGACCTCTCTCTGCCCTTTGGACCCCTAATAGCCACCCCCAACATCTTCCTTGCTCTCTGGGCATCCACACTGGCCCGTGCCTGGGGCTGGGGCCTGGGACCTGGGAGGCACCTCACCTCCAACCTGGAGTACTACGAGGACCACTGTGCTGCTTCTAGGTGGACAGAGGGGTGATGGGTCTCTGGTAGGTGGGGGTGATGGGCTGCTGGGAGCTGACTTCTCCTTGCTCCAAAGCCCTGGGCCCTCAAGGCCCCCAGAAAACTTTGGAGGCAAGAAGACTAGAACGTTCCAGCAATTGCTTCCTCCTCACTCTCCCCGGCTGTTTTAGAACTAATTTGGATGGAGTTTGCATAGAGGGAGAAGTTGGGCTCGGGAAGGGATTGAGGAGGGCTGGAGGCTGCTGCAGAGGCTCTGGGTGGGCCAGGGGTCACCTTAGCCTCCAGTCTGGACCCAACCTGGGATCTGCTTTGCCCCGAAAGGAGAAACCAGGTGAGACAGCCCTGTGAGTTCCCAAAACCCTGGGTAGCAGCCTTAGGGACCCGGCCCTCAGGTGACCCTTGCCTACTCACAGGGAGCCAGAGACCACAGGGCCAGGGACCAGGGCCAGGGTCTCTCTACTGTCCTCTGGCCTCTCCCTCCTATTCAGCAGGGCTGCCTGCCAGGTTCCTTTATCTGAGAACTAGCAGTCACCGCCAGAAGTGCCCTGAGACCCTCAGGATGTGGTCACCCTGTGTCTAGACCTTCTGCACCTACTCAGCACAGAACATCTTTGGAGGCCAGTGTTACATCTCTGGAGCTCCCAGGGCTGGCTGTGGCCTGGAAGGTCAGCGGGTGACCCTGGCTCCTCTGAGGTCTGGCCAGCCTGCCTGCCATCCAGGCAGAACCATTGTGCATGCCCCGTGAGAGCTCCACCTGCTGGGGCTGGTGGCACCTAAGCCCAGGGGCCGCAGAGCACTCAGGACTGGAGATGGAGAAGTAGGGACGTCATGCTGGGGCCTGGCCACCCGCCAGCTTTCCTTCTGCAGCCCTGACGACCCCTCCCAGGCCTCTTTCTCTACTCCATCTGCACCCCCACCTAGACATGTGGCAGGTCCCCAGCAAGCCACGCCCCCTGAGAGGGGGCCAGGACCGGGCAGGCAGGTGGACAGCCGGACACTGGACCCGGAAGAGGAGGGGGAGGAGGAGGCTGAATCTGTCCATGGGAACACCCCGCCGGCCTGTTCGCACTGCCAGGGCAGGGGCGTCCTGCTGGAGTAGAGGTATGTGAGCCCACCGCCGGGAGGGCGGCCGGAGCCGGGACCACGCAGTGGGTAGCAGGGTCCACAGGGCCTCCAGGCAGCCATCGGCAGAACCCCCTGGGCCTTGGGGAGTGATGGGTGGACGCGTCCCCTGAGGTGCCCACAAATGCCTTTGGGGTATGAGTTGGGGACAGAGGGACCTGGGATCCTTTGGCGTCTTCAAGACTTGGAGTCGGCTCAGGTTTGTGGATGTACACTGGCAGCTGGCTCTGCACGGTGCTGGGGAACTCGGGGACGTCTTTCTGAGGGACAAATTTTCTGTACCTTTTGCCGGGGGAACCTCTGACCTGAGATCTCCAGGAAAGGGACAGCTGCTCAACCTAAGTGACTGCTGTGGTGGCAGTGCCCTCTCCTTTCCAGAAACCTGCCCAGCCCCGAGACGAAGGACACCACCCCCAAGCTCTTCCCATTCATCCCCTTGGCTCCCCCTACACACTGCGTTCTCGAACAGGTGGGGGCAGGAGGCCGAGAGCTGGGAGTGGGCCGAAGCCGCACCCCGGCCGGGAAGAAGCAGCCCGTGGAGTGGCTAGGGCTCTGGTTGCAGAGGTGCCATCAGGCCTGGGCTCCCAAATGCACCCCCTGAGTGCTGACCATCAGGTGTCTGGCTACGGAGAGCACACACTCCCTGGAGCCTCAGGGCCGCCCCACAGAGGCCTGGCCCACAGGACTAGCTCTGCAATCCTTACAAACCTTGCCTTGCGCCGCCCCTTCTGGGAACCTGTGTAGCCCACCATGTCCCCAGACCCCACCTGCCCTTGGAGCGTGGGTTCTACTTGCCCAGGAGCCAGTCAGCGGTGTCAGATGTGCCCTGGAGGCTGCGGTCCATCTGAGCACCCCCCAGCTAGGCGGTGAAGTAGGTGAGAAGCTGCCCTCCAACTCCACCCCCAGATGCCCCTGGCCCCTCACAGCTTCTTCCACATGGACGAGGGCCAGGGTATCATTGCTTGCTCTGACTGGGTGGCCCCTTCACTCGCAGAGCAGGAACTCTTGCAAGGGGGCACCAAGTCCCAAAGGTGGCAAGGCTGGTCCTCTTGGGCACATGGCACGGCATGTGCCTCAGCCCACCGAGGACCTTCTACCAGGACAGATGCCTCCAAGTGACTCGCTCGATTGCGTCCACTCCTGGCACGGACACACTGGTACCTCGGCCCGGCCCAGGGCAGTGTTTGTCTTCTCCCGTCAGCAGTAAATATTTGCTGTTCTCATTGCTCTCCAGGCCTGAGCAGACCCTGCGGGCCATGGGAAGGGACGCAGTTGATGCCAGGATCCACCCCTGCCCCAGAGGTCCTGGGGCCAGGTGAGGATCTACCCTAGAGCAGCGAGCCAGTGGGTTCCCAGCGGCCTTTATGCCTGTGCCCAAAGTGGTCCTGCAAAATGCTCAGACAGGGTCTCCAACCAAGCTGTGAGAGAAAGGAGATCCTGGGTAGCTGCCTGCCAACCTGATGGGCAGCCTAACAAGGCAGACTGGACGTTGTGGCCATTCAAGAAACGGCCAGCAGAGGGCACCAAAGCCTCACTTTTGGGGTGCTGTGGGCCTGCGTACTGAGTGGGTGACTTCCTGGTCTTTCTGGCAGAACATTCTGCTCTGGACTCTGGGAAATGTGAGGGACACGAGGGAGGGGAGTTGTCTGACAATTCTGGGGTACAATCTCCAGCCCAGGGCAGTCTCCCCAGGCCGGACTTTCAGTGACCCAGGCTTCCCAGATGCTGAAGAAGTAATTAGACAAAAGGTAGGGTCCCCAGTGTTCTGAGGATGTCTCTAGGCGGAGTGTGATCTCCAGAGACCTTTAGGACTGACTCCATGTGAGCATACACTGGGGTCCGGAGAGGTCTGCGCCCAGCTGGGAACCTCTGGCCCTCAGGGCCCTGGGGACAGTGGAGCTGTTGTGTCCCTGTCCCTCCTTCCGTCTAAAGCCAGGAGGCTGGGTCTTTGTCCTCATGACACAGGGGCAGCCCCGGGGTACAGGTGGTTTCAAGTGAGGCTCAGCTGGGCCAGTCGTGATGTTCACCCTCCATCTGATGCCGAGGGGAGAAGGTCAGCTCCGGGAGAAATGTGGGGTGGGCAGGGGACAGGTCTGGGAACAGCAGACACGAGCTGGGATGCGCTGTCCACCCCAGCCCTCCCACTATTGTTTCTGGCCTGGCCACAGGAACAGCGCGGCAGATTCCTTCGAAAGTGGAGCCTGTGGAGGTGGCCTCCCACGTCCCCGTGTGGCCCAGTCACGCTGTGCTGGCGCCGGGCGCCCCGCCGGTCCTCCCACCTCCCCCGGTGTCCTCAGCTCACGCCCCACACGCAGGGGCCCAGCCCACTCCGAACACTCCCCACTTCCTGCCCATCTGCTGCTTGCAGGGACTCTGTCCCTGACCCACAGAGCCCTGCAGCTGCCCCTGGAGGCTGGGCCTGGGGCAGAGCCAAAGGGCCTCACAGCCCCACTTCTAAGGCAGAGATGTAAGAAGGGGTCTGGGGTACCTGTCAGCCACAGCTAAGTCAAGGTTCCTGGGACCCAGAGTCAGCCTGCCGGTGGGTCCCCATCCCTCACCCCAAGATGCCGTTTGTCCAGATCCAGGCCTGACTCTAGGCCAAGGTCACAGCTCTGGGGAGCTGAGCCAGGGCCCTATCTTCACACCTGGCACCCCATCTGGGACCACTGAGCTCCCTTTCCCAATGACAAAGGTCGGCCCTGAGGCTGCCTTGCCTGGGATCCGCAAGCCTGAGGCTTCCTGGAGGCCCCGCCCATGCAGCCCAGTGCGAGTCCTCAGAACCTGGCGGCCAGCGCTGACCCACATTCCACCCAGGCTCCCTCTGACCCTTTCCAGCCCATCTGTGTTTGTGGAAAACAGATTCTGAGCCCAGCAGCCCTGCCGGTGCATGCTGACTTGAGAGCACCCCTCTGTTCTTCAAAGTCCACCCTCACGCAGAACTCGGGCCCGTTCCAGCCCCCCGCCCACCCCAAGACCCACTGCAGTGGGACTGCTGAGGGACCTTGGGGAGCTCCCTACCCTCTCTGGCCCCGGGGCCTCAACACGAGTCAGCCACACATGGTGGCCTGGTGGCAGTTTGTACAGCACTGGGAGACGGTGGTCCTGAGACCCTGGGTAAACTGAGGCACGTGGATCTCCTTGGGATGTTGCTGCTCCGAGCTTGACCTCTGGGGTTCCCAGGTGGGAGCTGGTGGAAGGTGGGTGCCTCTGGGGTGGCTGGAGGGAAGGGGCTCCTCTGGCCCAGTGTGGGAGGGAGCAGGGAGCCACTGAGAAGCGGAGATGGGGACGGACAGGGACCCAGGACAGCCCTGGTGGCACAGGCCAAGCCCAGAAGCAAGAGGTGGCGTCTGCAGGTGCCGTGGCCCTGACGAGTCTCAGGTTCCTCCACACACCCACCAGAGACCGCGGGGCCTCAGCAGCAGGGCCCATGTGGAACTGGCCCCTGGGCTCTTGCCCGTGGCCAGGCATGGCCGGGCCCTAGCAGAAAAGAGGGATGGCAGTAATCTACTCTGGGTCCCTGCGTCCTGCACCACTCTGCTGGGACACCCTCGGCTTCCTTGGGTCAGTGGAGTGTCCTCGAGGGCCACTGCATAGCTGCGGTGTAACTCCCGATGGGTTAGGCGGGCTGGGCCTCACCTTCTGGTTTTGCCGCGCGTGGCCGTGCGTCTCTGGGAAAGTCACATTCCATCTCTGGGCCTCCGTTTCCTGATCTGAGAGAGGGGAGCTCAAGGAGACCACAGCTGCTCCGACAGCCAAGTGCGTGCCGCTTGTGGGCTGCTGAGTCCCGGGCAGACGAGTCGCGGTGTTCGCCAGGGACTCCGCCCCCAGTGTCGCTCCTTCCTCCTTGGGGCAAGGTGTCTTCTAAATGCAGCCATCTTCCTCCTCCCTCCACGAACAGAGACAGGGACAAGGATCAAGCCCCAGGGTGTCCCCAGGGCCCAATTCCCTTCCACTCCCTCCCTACATGGGCATAAGTGAGCCCTCCCCACCTTGCGCCCTCCCCAGCTTCCTCACGGTGTCTTGGAGACAGCTCTACCTCAGGCTGGGAGGTCCCCAGAACGGAGGTAGCCTCTATAATGAAGGCCATGTGACTTAGTGCTGTGGGCCAGGCCACCCCAGGCCGGGGTCGGGGGCTCCAGGCATGCGATGAGGAGTGGAAGGAGGGCAGGAGCTGTAGGACTCGGGCTATCTGTGCAGAGGCCATTTTCTTGCCTGGGTGTCCGTCAAGTTGTTTTTCCCTCGCTGGGCCTTAGTTCCCATGGGGACTATGGCTCAGTAGGTACAAAGAGGAAAAGGTGGCTGTGCAGGAATTGGCCTGTGGATATATGAGAGGGACCAAGGTGGGAAGGACCATCAAGGTACAAATGAGGACTGAACCCTCAGTCCACCAGGCAGGACTCGCAGTCAAGGAGACTGTCCCAGGCTTTCCCATGAGGTCTGGAGCTTCCCTGACCAGGGGCACCCCCTACCCTCGCTTGGGAGGTAGAAGAGCCTTATAGACAGGTCCCCCGGGGACCCACAACTACCTATCATCTGGGTTGTATTTCTTTTGTCTTTTTTTGAGACAGGGTCCCACTTTGTAGTTCCGGCAGGCCTTGAGCTCACTATGTAGCTCAAGCAACTGAGCAATCCTCCTGCCTCTGCCTCCCAAATGCTGGGATTACAGGTGTGAGCCACCACACTGGTATTGTGGTATGTGGTATACTGATTGCTGGTGGGCATGAGTCACCATGCCTGGTATTGTATGTGGTTACCGGGCATCAAACCAGGGACCTTGGGCTTGCTAAGCAGGTGCTGGAACCACTCTCCAAATCTCCGGCCCATGGGCTGCATTTCTTTTCTTTTCTTTTCTTTTCTTTTCTTTTCTTTTCTTTTCTTTTCTTTTCTTTTCTTTTCTTTTCTTTTCTTTTTTCTTTTCTTTTCTTTTCTTTCTTTCTTTCTTTCTTTCTTTCTTTCTTTCTTTCTTTCTTTCTTTCTTTCTTTCTTTCTTTCTTTCTTTCTTTTTCTTTTTTGAGACAGGGTCTCATTTTGTAGTTCAGGCTGGCCCTGGGCTCAGCAATCCTCCTGTATCTGCCTCCCGAGTGCTGGGATTACAGGCGTGAGCCACCACGCCTGGCACTGTGGTACGTGGTATTGATTGCTGGTGGGTGTGGGTCACCATGCCCAGCATTGTATGTGGTTACCGGAGATCGAGCTCAGGACCTTGTGCTAGCAAGGCAGGCGCTGGAACCACTGAGCTAAATCTCCAGCCCTGGGCTTCATTTCGATGTGGCCCCAGAAATAGATGTTTCCCTAGCATCCAGGGAACCAGGGCCAAGTAAGACCTCACACAAGGAAAGTGAATGTTTATTATCCAAATAATCTGCTACCACCTACACCTCACACTGAACCTGGGGTGGAGGTAGAGTCATAAAGGGAAATTGGGTCTGGGGCTCAGTCTATTGCCCAAGGCTGATTGGCAGATCAAGGCTGATTGGCAGATCAGGGATCTCGACCAGGCCAACGCCCATCCCTGCCTGGCTGCTCCTCTCCCGTTTGAATTCGCAGTGCTGGAAGCTGCAGGGAATAGTCCCTTCCTCTGAGTCCCCAGGACAGAGCTTCCCAGGTTCTCAGCTACCACCCCCTAGCCTTTGAGTAAGCAGCCTTTCCCTTGGGAGAGACTCCCAGCAAGGGCTAATGAATGTCCAGTACCCCTGAAGATTCAGGGCTCTCAGGACAAAATGGAAGGGGTTTGCAAGTCTCCGCTTCCTTTCATTCTCCAAAACTAACAAAGAAAATACTGATTTTGGAGAAAGCAAGGTGTTGAGGCTGTGGCTGCGATTCCTCAAGTAGCCACCAGGTGGCAGGTTTGGGCCGGATTCGCAGAATCTGGCTCCTCCGGAGGCCAGAGTTGTGAGTCAATTGAGAACAGATGCCCACCCTTGTTCCTCTCAGGGTCTCGGACTTTGACTGGAGATTCCTGTATTCTGCCCAACGTTTGCCTTATAACAAATTTAATTTTGATACATGTACAGTACAGTTCCCCCTTTGAAGACAAAATTGACGCTTCAAGAAGGTGGTCTGGGTTTGACCTATGCTTTTTGGGTATCTACCACACCACAAGCCCCTGGGCCAGGGGATGCCCAAAAGGAGTAATTTCCAATCCCAAATTCAGTAATGCCAAGACAGTAGAAGAGCCAGTGTTGCACAAACCACCAGTACCTTGACGCTGCAGTGTGTGTGTGTGTGTGTGTGTGTGTGTGGTGGGGGTGCGAAGACAGTTACCACAAATTCCAGTTTTAAGAGCCTTGGCTTGTGTTAGTGTAATTCCTTAAATGGCCACCAGGAGGCAGTACAAGGCCACTTAAGAGGCCAAGTGGAGGAAAAAACATATAGCGTATCTCTAGTCTCTCCTATGTAAATGAGAGTTCAACTAGACCTTCAACGTGGGCTGACTCTTTCCCTCCCTACAAGTGAGAGGAATGAGAAGGCTTGTGCTGTGTTGTAATCCTCACCCTTGTACCCCCATTCTGGTTCTTTTCAGGACCCCTTCCATCTGTGACCTCTATAGGTCATGTGTCCCTCTATGGAAAATATATGGAATGTAATACTGGAGGATCCAACCCTCATAGCTCTCTTCACTGATGCTTAGTATTCCTTATCTGTTTTAGTGGTATTGTGGCTTAGCTACTCCCTTGTCCCTCCCACTCTTGCCCCCTCTCCCTGCTCTCTCTTCTTGCTTAAACGACCTTGGTCCCTGAGGTTGTGATGGAATAAAATAGCCCTGAGCTGGCCCAGGGATGGGAATCTACCCCCAAGGCACAGCTTTAGTACACTGGAAGATGGAAGCTCCGTGTTCCCAGAATTTTGATCTGTGGGATGTGGGCTGTGTCCCCTTCCTGCCGCTTATCTGCGTGCCTCCTGCATCCATCTGAGGGCCCTCCGTTTCGTGTCCCTTCTGTGGAATCCTGACTCGCTTGGAATGATCCCCTCTTTGCTTACCCCATCCTCTGTTTGGAAAGTCCCAGCCCAGTGTCCCCAGGGGCTCTGGCGGCAGCTCCTATGACATCCAGACATCCTTCAGAAGGCACTAGGGGGCAGCACATGCCCCCGAGCTATCAGCCACAGAGCCCCAAAGCCCAGCTGGGGGAGACAGGCAAGGGACCACTGGGCCCTGAGAGGCGTGGATGCAATGCAGGCTCCCACCTCTGTACCTTAGGATGGTCTCAAGGTCACTAGCATCTTTGCATCCTCCTCCGTCCTGAAGCCCGGTGAGGAATTCCACCTGTCCTCCTCCAAAGGGCTCCTGTGGCTCTGAGGCAGCGGCCTCCTGTCGGGATGCCCCCATCATATTTCAGTCCCTCTTCCCTGATAAAAGCCCCACTTTGCCTCCATATGCCTTATCCTTCCTGCTAAGATGTCCATTGGGCAGGTGGTGCATACTTGAGATCCCAGCACTCTGGGGCCTGAGGCAAGTGGATGCTGATGAGTTCAAGGCCGGTTTGGGCTAAACAGTTCAAGGCCAGGCTGAACTAAAAAACAAGACCCTGTCTCAAAACCTGTCCAAAAAAAGAAAAAGAAAAGGGATTCAAATGAAGATTTGGGAGAAAATAGGAAAGGAGAGAACTGAGTCCTAATATGTTAAGCTGAGTAAGATAAACACCATGAGAGTGAGTGGCTGGGTGGGGGGCGAAGTACGGGGGACCAGGGACTGGTGGTTCTTTGGGGCCTGTACATGTCTTTCCCTCTTCCAAGGACTTTGGTCTGGTTCCTCCTCTCTCAAGACTTCAACTTTCTGGTGAAATTTACTCCAAACAGGTATTGCTTCTTCATCTGCCCTCGCTGCTTTTAGTGATGAGTCTGGGTGTTCATTGGAGTTTCATCTAGGACAGAAGCCCGTGAGTCTTGTTGATCATCCTACCGGGAGGGCCTGTGAGTGTCCACTGCCTGCCGTGTGCCACTTGCACCAGAAGGCTTAGTGCCGGGCACCATATGCAGAGTCTGGGGGTCAGGTCAGACGTGACTGATGGAGGGGGAAACTCCCATATGGGCCATCGGTCCATAAAACAGGAAAATAGCTACACTGTATTATACCTGCACTGGGGGCCCTTGAAAAGCAAATTTTCTGTTCATTCTCAAACCCTGTCCCCATTTTCCTTAGACTCTGCCCCCATTTTGCCAGGGCCACGCCAGGACACGCCCAGGGGTCACATGACCGCCAAAGGTCTTCCCCACACTACCCAGCTACTAGCTAATGGAATGCTTCAGGGTGATGCCAACACCCAGAGATGTTTCCGTGGGCCTGGGGTGGGCCAAAGCTCCACCCTCGAATGCATCTGTGCCCTAGTGTGAGAAATGCCATAGCCAGATGCCCCAGAGGCCCTAGCGGTGGAGCTGCCATGGAGTTCACCAAATTTGAAAGGACCTGGGGAAAGGGGTGGAGGGATGAGGAGGCGAGGGACACGGTGGTATTGGGACAAGTACTGTGCTCTGTGGTGGACAGGGGTCTTGCTTCCGGGGTTCCTATTGCCAGCTCTAAAAATTCCCTTCATCATCTCTCCAGCCTCGGCCTTGTCCTCCGCCACCTCCTCACGGACCCTGCGGGGCGCCAGGGGAGCACAGGCAGAGCCCCCCTGCTTTGGCAGAGACTGCCAATATTGTCCCAGCCAGTGGCTCATCGTTCAGGCAGTTTCAGCAGAGAGGCTGGGGCGCCAGTGACTCCCCAGTCTTCTTTCTCCACCACCCAGGAGCTGGGGGGAACTGAACACTAACTAGGGCACAGGTAGCCCGGTGTGGGGGTTGGGCATAAGGGGACTGGTCTCAGCAGGAGGAGGAGGCCTTCTGAGACCAGAGGGCCCAGTGGGGCAAATTCCTAATGGCATCCTCAGCTTTGTCGTGGACACGAGAGACAGCCAGGGAAGCAGCTTTTCTAGACGGCTGCACAAAGCCACAGAGTCTTTTGCTAGGAAAACAGATTTTCTTTTACTAATCTGCCAGGCAAGATGGCAGAAGTAAGGGAGGAGGTCAGGGGTACCTTTCTCAGTAAACAGGCGTTCTTGCAAGTATAAAAGAACAAATTTTTCTTCATGAGACGTTTCCTCTGTTTCATCCTCTCCATCCCTTCTCCATCTACCCCTTACCTGTCTACCCCTGCCCACTTCCAGCCCCAAAGAGAAACAAGACAATCTGGACAGGGGACCCAGGCTCTGAGATCCCAAAGCCATGTGTGTGTGTGTGTGTGTGCGCGCGCGCGTGCGCGCGCATGTGTGTGTGTACGTGTGCCTGCTTGCGTGTGCATGTGTGTGTTTATACCATTTAAAAAGTCAAGCTCTCCTCTTTGCTTAGCCCCCACACCTCTCAGCCAGCTCCAAGAGATTGGAGAGCGAAGCTCCAGCACCTTGGCCTCGGGCAAGCTGCCAGGTGTGAGGGACAGTACTCGGCCCAGAAGACAGATTCCTCTTGTTACCTCCCAGCAGCGTTTCCAGAAGGAAAGCTGCTTTCTCTGCGATTGCGTTCCCAGCTCTCCCTGCCACCCTCAGCCTCCCTTGTCCACAGAATTACCGTGGGGAAATGGCAGTTTCTCCAGCAGTGCTTTCACTCGTGGATGTTTTTCTCCCCTGCACGCTGGGGCCCAGTCTGCCCTCCTCTGAGAAGGTTATAGAATAAGGGTTCATGGCCCCACCTCATGAAACCTGGCCATCTTCCTCCCGGGCTTCTCTGTATCTACAGCCTGGGTCCTTTGAACTGTGTCCCTAATCCTCTCTGCTTCTGTTTAAGCTGGAAGAGGAGGGAGAGGCTTTCAGTTTGTGCTGGGAGCCCTCAAACGTGGCCCTTGTATGAAGCTGCCTACCCTCTCCCAACAGGAAAGGGGGCACACGGGGCTCCTGCTTCCCTGTGAGCAACTGTTAGACTTGGAGAAGTGACTTTTTCTTTCTCTTACTGCAATGCAGAGCGAGCTGAGCCACTCAAGGGCTAAGAGGGAGAGACGGTGCCCATGCCCTGGCAAGGCCACACACAAGCTTCCCACCCAGCAGCAAGGGAGGGAAGTACCAGGACTCTAGCTGGAGGAAGACTTCATTTTCTTTTTTTAAAAAAAAACATAATCTAAGAACATCCCTTTGGTATTCCCTAGGGCCTGAATAGTCCATGCTCAGCTCTTGAGGGAGGAAGCGGATCCCAGTCCCCAGTCTTAGGGCCTGGCCTCTCCTTTGGCTCACATTCCCGCCCAACCCCCACCCCAGCCTGAGCTGCCGCAGACCAGAGCTGCCCAAGAGCACAGCCCAAGGCCAGCTGCTGGGGTACGTGGACCAGGCAGGTGATGGCTGAGCATCCAGAGCCCAAGCGGGCAGCAAGCCCCAGGTCCTGTCAGGTGAGTGTCCCAGCATCCTGGCCAGGGAAGAGGTGACCACTGATATGGCTCTTTTGGCATCTTGGGCCCCTGCAGATTTCATTCCCTTCCAGGCACACCTTTGAAGCCACCCTTTCATTTAGAAAGGAACCAGCTGAGGCTGGGTGTACGTTCAGTCAAAAGGCTGCTATCTGGTATCTGGAATTCAGGGGGGTGACTCTCTCCCTGGGGCTCAGGTATGGGTGGAGCAGGATCCTGGGAAAGGAAGAAAAGCAAAGGTGGGCAGAGGGAGAGAGCAGACAGCCCAGAGGAGAAGGCAGGAGCGTCTGGTGAGTTGTGGGTGTGGGGGAGGGAAAGAGGACCAGAGGAAGAAGGGGGCAAGTTATCACCTGGGAGACCTAAGGACACCTGGGCTCATCCCAGTGAAGGGATGTGAGGCTGGGGTCTCCCGTTCTGGGTTCTGGGGTTGTGGACCGCGCACCAGTGGCTGCCCTGTGTCAAAGTGGATGACAGTCTCAGGCCCCCTGACTGAATTGTGACCAGCAAAGAGGTATTCGGAGAGCCTGCAAGTGACGGTGTCACCATTCCATTGTCTTCTGGAAGTCAGCGGGGCTTCCTGTATGTAAGGGGCGCGAAGCCAGCTAGAACGGGCCAGGCCAGCGCAGCCTCTGCTGCTGTCCCGGCGAGTTCCGAGCAAGCCCGAGCAAGTTCAGCGTTGTGGCCCTGCCAGGTCACCAATCAGGTACCGGGGTCAGGGGAGTGAGGCATTGGGGTTCCTGGGGAGCTGTGGAGATGGGGGCAGGTGGGGCTGTGTTCTGTGCCGGACATTAAGTCACACAGGCCTCTTCCAGGCAACGCCCTTCCACACCAACACCACTGTGTCTGCCCCAGGACTTCTGTTAAGGCGTCTTTTTAAATTCAGACATAAAACAGTAATGCTGTGGGTCTTGAGTGCGTTGCCTATTCCTCCTCCCCAGGTGAACCTCCCCGGTGCCCCCACTTTTAGCTTTGGGTTACTGATCAGCAAGGTAGTATGTGATGTTGGCATCATAGTTGTTGTGTGAGGGGCTGTGATTCAGGCTGACACTGAGCTGCGGTCCGGGCCCCCGCAGAGCGAGCGCAGTCTTCCTCTACCTCGGTGGCAGCAGCGCGGTGGGCACCCTGCCAGGTGTGAAGGAGGGCACTGGGACCCCCGGAAGACAGAGCTGTGCTTGTAACTCCTGGGCTGGGTCCCAGGGACTGGGCATGGATACCTCTGAGCCCGATCTGACGATCTGACGGACCACATTGGTGTGGGGGTGTTGAAGAAGGCTTTTGGGGAAGCAGGGGAGCCAGAGTCAGGGGGAGGGTCAGGCTGGGTGGGAGTCTGAATCTTTGAAATGTTCATTCTGTTTGGAATTTAGGGTTTCCAATCTAGAGAGGAGACCCTGTGGCCACAGTGCTAGGGCACGTGTGGGGTGAGGGGGGACCCTTGGGGTCAGAGGTTCCTTCCAGTCCAGCTCCTATAGGTGGAGACCCCAAGCCACACCCTCAGGCTGCTGCTAGGACCCTTCTAGCCATAGGGATGCAGGAAGCGGGAGACACAGAGTGGAGGAGGAGGGGGAACCCAGCCCTGGTGCTGTCTGGGAGGGGGGCGTGAGGTCAGAGTGACCTGGATCTGCCCCACCTCCCTCTTACCTGTCCTGTCAGCCACACTTTTGACTAAATAAGTCTCGGCGAAGGTTCTGCAGCCCCGTGGTGGGGGGGGGGGGGGAAAAACACGTGCCCTGCGCCTGCCTGCATTGGCATGTTTCCCTGCACCGCGGTCCTTCCACAGTGACCCCTCCAAGGTGACCTCAGCCTTCTTCCTTCCTTGCAATGTCTGGGCATGCATTTGTGAGCAGGAGTGTAGTTTCCCTGTAGCTGGCCACTTCTGCGGAACAGGAGGGGGGCGGGGCACTGCTGGTGTTGCCCCCTTGGCGTCCGAAGAGGGGGAAAGCCGGACTCTGCACAAGGCCTCTCACCTGCCTGGGAACCGGGCCTGGAGGAGAGGTGCAGAGCCCAGGGCTGGGCCGAAGGAAGTTCTGGGTTTGTCTTTCCTTAACAGTGACCCTCAGCAAGGATTTGAAATTACTGTGGCCTCACAGGGAGTCCTGATGCAGACAAGCATTTTAAAAAATGTTCCTTACTCCAAATTTACAAGTCTCCCTGGAGTGGGGAACAATATCAGCAGCTCAGAGACCCCTCTGCTGGAGGCTCCCTCCTGTCTGTAGGCATGCACCCCACCCGGCAGGCCTGGAAGCCTGCATGGGAGGCTGCAGAGGCTGGTGGAAGGGGAAGGGGGGCAGTGATGGGTGGGGGGAGACAGGCCAGATGTTCTTGGAATGGGACACGGTGATTGATGCGGACTGGAATTTGAAGGGGGAACATTCCCCACGTGCCTCATGCTCTGGGTGGAAAATGGGCTGCTTCTCATGGCGCGTGTGGGGGGGAGGGTCTCCAGGTCTTGCCAAGCTAATGTAAAGGAGACTCCTGGGTCCCCACACACCTGTCCAGTGCCATTAATCCCTGCCTTTCCAGCGTGTCAGGCTTTGAGATGCCCCCACCCCGTCCTGTACTTCTTTATGGGTGACAGGAGGGACAGGCAATACCTACTGTGCCAGCCCCGGGCGCTCCCTCTCTGGATCCCCACCCACGGCGCCCCCACCCCATCACTGCCCCTAACCTCTAATATTGCAACATTGGCCAGCGCTCACGGGGTGGCCTTGCTCGCAGCGCAGCCCAGCCCAGCACGGTGAGCCTGCATGTGGGTTCAATATTTGTCTTTAAGGAACTGAACTTTCCCCAGCCAGTGTGAGTAGGTTTGTCATGAAGATCCTTTCCGAGAAAACGAAAGGAGACCCCTGGCACCCAGCCCCTGTGCAATCCTGCCTGCCCCTTGTCTTTTTCCTGTGCGTCTCCATTTCCTCTTCTCTTTCGTACTGCCCAGACAAAATGGGTTTCACCGTTGTTGGGGGGGTGGGGGCTGGCTACAGCCTCAGGGGTGCGCGCAGAGGGCCAGGTGGGCAGGGGGTGGCCTCCGGGGGTACTCCGAGCCCCCAAGCCGAGCCGGGGAGGAGCCTGCCCCCGGCGGCAGTCTGGCCGCGGCTTCGCCTAGGCTCGCAGCGCGGAAGCGAGTGGGGCGCAGTGGCGGCGGGGAGCCCGCAGGCCTGTTCCGCAGCGGCGAGGGGGGAGGTCGGGAGCCCTGGGAAGATGCGGGGAGCAACGCCCGGGCCGCTCCCTCAAGGCCCTCCCTTGAGTTTCTCCCGTCCACGTAGGCGCCCGCTCAGTACAGGCTCCTACCACGGAAAGCCCTCTGGGGACAGAAGGCGAAAAGAACGAAAAGCTGAATTCACTTGGGCGTGCGCGTCAGGGCGCCCGGTGCTACCTGCCCGGCTGCCCGCGTAGCTCTCTCCCCGCGGCGGCCGCGTGGCCCGCATGCGCATTTCCCCGGGAGGGCGCCACTGCTCTGCGTGGGTCCCCAGGTGCGGTAAACCCGAGCAGCGCGTTCCTCTCAGCCAGGTGCTTGCTCCTAAAACGGAGCCCCAGCTCTCCAAGGTTCCCATACAACCAGCGACCTCCCTGCAGTCCTTGAATTCCAGCGCTACTGTTCGTGGAATCTTCTGAATTAAAGCACTGCTCTCTGGGTCCTCCCAATACATCCAGCATTCGTGCAGCTCACAAGAATTGTCTTTAAAGCATCAATTTCCAGACGCTTTCAAAGGCGTGGAGCCCCTGTTAGTGTCCGCAGACATACACTATGTAGCATGGGTCCCCTAAGTTTGTTTTCTTCTAGGCTTTTAACAGATTTATAGACCTTCCTCTGGCTCCTACAGGTTCACAGAACATCAGCCTGGGTTCCCTAAAATTGAAACAGTAACCCATAGGTCTGAGATCATGCTGACAGACCCTTCTGACTCCCCAAGTGTGGGCTGTGTTTTTCTGACATGTAGGTACTGTCCCTAAAACAAGCGGAGTGTTTTTCTTACATGTCTACTATAATTTTAGCTATTAACTCCAGGGCGTTCTAAACTTAGCATCCCTTTTCTGATTTACCTCACATCTCGGCCCTGTTCTTCTGATTCACCACAGTTTGGAATACTGTTCCCTGAATCCCCTAATCTTTTGCTCCAATTTGGGTTCCTTAAATTGTATGCATTGAACACGAGGTCTCCCCAACACGCGGAGCAATTTTCCTGGACTCTTTAAGTTAGAACCTTCTTTCCTGTGTCTTTTCCCCAAGTTAGGCACAGCACCCAAACATCTTGAAAACAGTCTGTGCTCTGATTTCCTCTATTCCATAAAGTAAGAGGATGCTTTCACTAGTGATGTCCAAAATCCAATGAACAATTTTCTTCCATGGCCATGAGGATTTGGGGCTTTTATTTCCAAGGCTTTAAAGCTCACTGAGCAATGAACCAAGAGGTATTTATTCCAAGGTGCTGGGAAGGTTTTCTACAATCATTATTTCAGATAAAGTCTTATGTCTCTGGGTCACATGCACAAAACTAACCCTTGGGTAGAGCCTATTTCTTGTTATAACAATCTTTGTTGAATGTCCTCAATCCCCATTTTGAGGATTTTTTTTTCCTGCAACATGATATTTTGAATATTTATTAAAAGGTTCCCTGGGTCCTTTTAGTTTACTAACAAGAATCTAGATTTTCTAAAATGCAAACCCAAATCCCAGGACTAGACCTTTTTCCTGATATCTCCCTCCCCACCCCCTGTTTGCCCAAGCTAGGTTTCCTCAAATATTAGGCTATGCCCTCCAGGTTCCTTAACACAATATGACTACTAAGTTACAGAAAAGTACAAAGCTCTGGAGTGGAAAACAATCTATGTAGCCACTGACCCCCACATCTAGGCGGTATTTTCTGCAAATACTGCACATTTTCCACAGAATACAAATTTGTACAGTGATTCTCCAGACCCTATAATTTAAGAATTCTCTGTTCTCTAAAACATAGGTGTTGATCCCTAAGTCCTCTAAGGATTTTGAGCAACTTTCTTGGATCCTTGATTCAAAAATTATTTTTCCAAGGCCCCCAAAATGAGGTATGCCAAAACAAATTGAAAAAAATTTCCTCCCAGAACAATTCTTTTATTAAACTTTAATGAACTTTATTGAATTATATGATCCTCGTTTTGAGTCTCCTTGAATTTAGGTAGCGTTCCATGAGTCCCCAAAGCACACTGAAAAATATCCCCAAGTTCTAAAAACCTAAAGATTTTTAAAGATTTGAGTCTTATTAGTTTCTTGGCTTTTAATTTGGCTTAAATTTAAATCTAATTTCCATTTACTAACTTCCATGGACCCCAAAAATTGATACTATATTTTACGGGGGTTCCTAAATGCAAACAATGTCCAGGGAAACTACAAGATTTTTGGCCCTTGTTCAACAAAAATAAACGAATTGAAGTCTATTTTTAAAGTTAAAATGGACACTGACGCCTGCACTACCCAAATGTACTGCTTACACTCTGGGTTCCCTCAAATTTAGACAGTGCTTCTTGAGTATCTAAAGAACTTTGAAGATTTTCTCTGAAGCTATAGTAATTATGGAGGTTCCCCCGCCCCGTGTTGCTAGTGGCCAGCTTACTGACCTGCTTTCTTAAAATGTGGACATTCACCCCTAATTTCCTCCAAAACTTTGCTTAGATTCCTAAAAAGTGTCCCATGTTTTCATCCCATGATTTTAAACAGTGTGGCTTTTAGGTCTCCCCAAATATCACGTTGAGCATTTTCTTTGGTTCAACAGCAACAAAAACCTCATCCCTAAACAAACTGGTCTGTAACTCTGTGGAGCCCCCAACCTTGAGATCAAGATCTGGTTTCCCTTATTTTAGATCTGTATCACTAATGTCCCCCAATTTCATGGTGCAATTTCTCTCACCCCTCAAATGTGGACTCCATTTTTCTGAAGTCTCAGATTCGTTTATCATGTTTCCTACGTTTGCTGAATCCCCACTGTGTGTTCCTACTTCGGGACAATCGTCCTCCGGGCTGCAAATCAGTTCCGTCTTCTAATTCCGAAATTTGGGCATTGTTCCCGGCCAGGCGGCTGCCCTGGGCTTCCCCAGTCCCGTGCACTGCGGGTACTGGTTTCAGGCCTCTCAGTGTCTCCCACGGAGTCCCCAGAGCAACTCGGATTTTGGAAATTCTCTTTCTGTACCCCAAACACACTCTGGACCGCAGTGCGATCGCCAGGACGTGGGCAGTTCTTCTCTCGTATCCAGGAAAACGACTGGGCACTGTCCCCCAGTTTCCCCCAAATTTGGGCATTGTCCCTAAGTCTTCCAACGGACTGGGCGTTGCCCCCGGACATTGGGGACTGCCCCCCGGGGTCTCGCTCACCTTCTGCAGCGTCCACTGCTCGCCACAGAGCGCTCGCCCGCCCGAAGCCTCAGCTCTTCGTGCGCCCGCGGACGCAGCTTCCAACTTCGCGGTGAGCTCCCAGCGGCTCAGGTCCGCCGCCTCTGCGGCCCCGGCCCGATTTCTGCCCGCACCGCTGCCAGCTTGGTCTAAGGGACGCGAAGGCTGTTTCCCACAGCCGTTCGGGAGACGGGCGTGGGGCGCAGGACCCTGGTGCGGGTTACCCGCTTGTCGGCCGCACTCCCTTCGCTTGGGCGCTCCGAAACTGGCGCCGCTTTCGTTTACTCTTGCAAAAACCACAATCGTGGGGAGAGCGGCTTGGTCGCCCCGGGGCTGTGCGGGGCAAGGCCCAGAGTCGGTGGGACGCGGTGGGGCGCTCCGTTTTTAGGCAGCGCGGCGCCTCCAGCTCTCCGAGTTTAGCGCTTGGGGAAGCGCGCGCCAGCACGGGCGCAGTGATTGATGGCGGAGCGAGAGGGTGAGCGGCGCGCGGGTTTCCGCCGCCCGCGGCCCCTTCCTCTCCGCAAAGCGCGGGCGGCCCGGACTGCTGGGGGTGGTCGGGGGCGAAGGTGCAGGGGCTTGTGCGTGGTTTTGACTGGGTAAAAATCACATGCCTTCTCACATCGTCCAAACCCTCCAGGAGATGGTTTCCCCAGACCCCCAGATTATCGTGGTGGCCCCCGGGGCTGAACCTGTGACTACGCAAGTCCAACGCACTGAGGACGGGGGAACCATTATCCGGACATTTTGGGTGGGCCTCAAAGGCGAGCTGCTTAGACGCATCCCGGTGAGCTCGGTCACGCAGGTAGGAGTTGAGCTTCTCCCCCCACCCCCTCCCGAGGAGCACAGCCTTCGCAGGCAGGCTCCGTTCCTAGCCCAGGTCCGGCCGGGCTCAGCCAGCCTTCCCCACGCCCCGCAGCGGGAAACCGCCGAGGCTGCTCAGGGCTCCCGCGCGGCACCGGGGGGCGCTCGGGATCCGGCTGCGACTCGAGGTGCCTCGCAGCCCGCTCCGACTGCTCGGGCAGGTGGTCGTCTTACATCCCACCCGAGTTCGGGAACCTTTCCACCGCCGTCAGCTACAGCGGGGACCCGTGACCCCGCGCCGAGTCACCTGCGCCCGAGCGCCGGCCAAACACTCCGGCCAGGTAGCCCACCGGCGGGGCGCGGACCATCACTACTGCTAAGGCTGCTAAGGTCTGGGACAGACCCATGCCTGGCTCGCCTTGCGCCTCCAGAGCTGGAGCTCAGGGCGCCCTGACACCCAAGGAACCCGAGAGGGAGGCCCCGCGAATTCTTTAGAATAGAGATAAGGTGTTTCGTTCACTTTCTCCATCTCCCAACCCCCACTCCGGCTACGAGTCAAGGCACCCACCGCCCCCCCCGGCGGTCGCTCCGGGGCCTCGGGCCCCCATCCCGCGTTCCCTCCGGTGGCTCGAGTTGCGGGGGCGGTCCCGGGGCGGGGCGAGAGCCCGGCGGGCGCCCATTGGCGCGGGCTCTCGGCCAGAGGGCTCGATCGGGCGCCGAGCCGCGGGGTGGCGCGGCTATAAGAGCCGGGCGTTGGCGCCCGCAGTTTGCCTGCTCTCCGGCGGAGCTGCGTGAGGCCAAGCCGGCCCCCGGCCCCCCCTTCCGGCCGCCCCCGCCTCTTGGCCCACGCCCGCCCGCGCTCGGCCCGCCAGCGCCTCCACCCGGGCTGGCGGCCCCGCGTCGACGTCGTCCGCTGCATCGCTGCTAACTCCCGTCCTGGGCGCCGTCGGCGGGGTCGCGCTCCGTCGGGCCTGCGGATTCCCCGCCGTCTCCTCCTTCATCTACCTCAACGCCGGTCCCCGCTTCGCCGGAGGAGGCGGTCCCCCCCGCAGGCAGTCCGGCTGCAGGCCGCCGGCGTTGTCATCCCCCGCGCTTCTCCCAGCCCTCCCCGGCGCGCGGCCCGGCCGCTCCCCCTTCAGAGCTGCGTCCCGAGCGGTCGCGGCGCCGCCATCCCTTCCCTCCCCCCGAGGCCCGGGCTTGCGACGGCTGAGGGCTCCGTCGGCCCAAACCGAGCTGGGCGCCCGCGGTTCGGGTGACGCCTCCATTCCGCCCCGGTCAACACCGTCCCCGGTCCAGGTCCCCGACGTTGCGTCCTTTCCTCGGCTTCTCCTCGCCCCGCGTCTTTTTCCGCGTCCGCGCGGTCCCGGCTTCTCCACCGCCACCTTTCCTGGGCTCCCTCCCGCCCCCCCAGCTCCGCGCCTCCGACTCCCTCCCCCCTCACTCCCGCCCTCTGCCTTCGCCTACCAAAGTGGATTAATTATACGCTTTCTGTTTCTCTCCGCGCTGTTCTCTCCCGCTGTGAGCCTACCCGCCTCTCGCTGTCCTCTCTCCCTCTTTCCCTCTCTTCGCTCCCCCCCTTTCACGTTCACTCTGTTTCTCTGACTATCTCTGCCCCCCTCTATCCTTGGTACAACAGCTGACCTCATTTCCCGATACCCTTTCCCCCCCTAAAAAGTACAACGTCTGGCCCGCCCCGGCCCTAAGATAGCCCTCCCTCCCTAAAGAAACAGAAAGAGTCCCCCCCCCAAAATAAGCCATCCCCCCGTTCTGTCCCGTCGCACATTCGGCCCCCGCGACCCGGCCAGAGCGGGGCTGGCAGAGGAGTGTCCGGCAGGAGGGCCAACGCCCGCTGTTCGGTTTGCGATCACGCAGCAGGGAGGTGGGCGGCATCTTCGCCGGCTTTCAGGTAAGGGCGCGGACCTGCGGGGCGGTTAGGGCAGCCCGGCGCGCGCCCGACGCCCCGCTCTGCATCCAGCCCGCCCAGCCAGGATCTAGGGCTCCGACGGGCTGGCTGGGCCGGGAAAGGGCTGGGGGCTGGGGTCGGGTTCCCTCCGTGTACCCCTCGCTCTCCCTCGCGCGGGGCAGTGAGAGAGGGGGAGGGGGTGTCGGGGAGCGCTGGGGGTGTGTGCAGTCGGCAAGGGCGACTTCCTGGTCGGTTTTGGGGGGGGCGGTGTTTCTGAAAATGTGCGATTTGTGTCGTGCGGGCACGGTCCCCCCAGGGTGTTGGGTAATGAGGAGGGGGGCAGTCTTGGAAGCCCACCCTGGTATGTTGACTTGGTGCCAGCAAGACGGAGAAAGGAAGACGGGGGTGGGCGGGGCCAGGAGGGGGGCCGAATTGGCAAAAGAGTAATGCCAGACGCCACATTTGCAATATATTTCTCCCCCACCCCCTATCTCTCCCCTGTCCCCCACATTTCTAACCAGGAATCTGGGGAGAGGGGCTGGTCTGAGGTTCAGAAGGGCCTGAGAGGGCTAGCTGCCCTGCCCTTGGCAGCACGGAAGTTTCCATACAAGGGAATGGAAACGAGCCCCCCCCGCCCCCTCCTGCCTTGCCAGAGATGGACTGGGGGTGCGGGATGAGCCCCCTCTGGTACTTTGCTAAGGGATGGTCCAGGACTAGCAGTTGGGGGTGCAAGAGAGAAGGGACTGGCTGGAAGGAGGGAGGGGGCGGTGCAAAGGGGGCGGGAGGAGTGGTCAGCGGCGAGGGGGTGGGGGTAGGGTGGAGCCGGGGCTGGGAGGAGCCCGCTCAGACATAAAAGCGGAGGCACTGACCAGCTTGCAAACTGGACATTAACTTCTCCTGTGAGAGACACCTCCAGCTTCCACCTACTTCTCCTCCTCCTCCTCCAGCCCCAGCGAGCCTCCTGTCCAGCCGAGGTAACCGGGGCTGTGGAGTAAGGACCCAGCTGCCATCCTGCTTCGGGCTGCCTGGTTGCTGAGGGCAACGGCAGAGCCTCGGCCTGCGCCCCTGCAGCCCGGCCTGCGGCCTCGGCGCCCTGCTTCTCCCCTGGGCCTTCGCCAGCTTCCACCTGGTTCTCTGGCTCCTTCACCTGCTCCTCTTCTCTCCCTTCTCCTCTCCCTCCCTCCGAAGCAGCCTCAGGGTTTCTCCTGAGCCTTCACCTGTCTGGTACCTCCACATGCGTCCTGGCCGCCCCCTGCTTTCCGCTGGCACCCTGGGCTGGACCTGGAGCTAGAGTGGCGGGATTTGTGGAGGGGACTTCGGAGGGCAGCAGATGGAGCTGCCCCTTGCGCTGACTGCAGCTGAGCGGGGTCTGCGGGCTGAGTTTACTCCCAGGGTTTGGAAGGGGCAGCAGAGGGGCGGTGGGGAAGTTTAGTCCTGTCGAAGAGGTAGGAGAGGTGATTTTTGGATCTTTTCAGGAAGTTGGCCATGGCTTGTTGAAAACTTGAGTAAGATTATGCCTTTCTTATTCCCCGCTCCATCTCACATGATTTATTGCACGGGCCTGTGGAAGGAAGACTAGGGCCGCCAGCGTGGAGGACTCCATCTTCTGTAGGGTCGGGGTAGTCTGCTTGTAATTCAGGTCTCCCTTACCTAAAGGAGCTAATTAACTGTTGCCCCAGCTGGCCTTTCAGCCACGTGGCCTATGAAGGGGCGTGTTTTATAGTGAGCAGACCCTCAAACTGGGCCTGGAGGACCTGGTAGTTGGCCTCTCGGTCTGACCCAGTCTCTCCAGCTCCTTCTGACGTGCGCGGGACTGCGGGGTGGGGGAGAGGGGAGATGGTCTGGTGGTTATGGACGGATTCTGAGGTCCTTGGCGGGGGAGGGGGGTGATTTGAGGCCTGGAAAGGGGGCTTCTGTGAGTTTCCTTGTGCGGGGGCAGGCTAGACTGGGAGGGCTGGGTGATTCTGGAGAGCAAGGCCGCTGGGACTGTGGGCGGCACCGTTATACTAGCCATTTACTTACCTTTGCTCACACAGGCTGACAGGGGAGAGGCTGGCCCAGCAGGATTCGCCTGCCTACTCAGGGGAGCAGTGGTCCTCCTGGACCTCCCTGCCCAGCTGGGGTTGGGGAGGCCAGGGACTAGTTCTCTTGGACACACATGCTCCACATAGGTGGAGCTATTTGCCATCTTGGCAATTGCTTGGAGGTCCCAACAGTGGTAACTGTGCCCTTGGCCTGGCCCCGCCCCGTGATGTCACAGGGGGAGACCAGTCCAGTGTCCAGCGCTGGCCCCTTGGCTGTGGGTGTGACTCTGCTCGTGTAATCATGATGAAGGAATGGTGGTCCACATGTAAAATGACTGGCATATCTTGCAATTTAAAGCTACAGAGCACCTCGCATGGCTCCCAAACCTGTCTCCGCTCTCCAGTGGCCCTGTGGCCTGACCTAGGCAATTCAACATGTATATTCTTTTTAAAATTAAAATAAAGGAGGAAGCCAGGCTTTTAAAATTCCGTTGAATTATAGAGTGGGAGATGGTTGAGAACCTGGGGTTGCGGGGGTTGCCTGGAAACTGGGGCACTGCTGAGCCCCAGCTCAGGTCAGGGCTGTGTGCCTGTCTCTTCCAGATACCAATGGGGATTTCAATGGGGAAGTCGATGTTGGTGCTACTCACCTTCTTGGCCTTCGCCTCGTGCTGCATTGCTGCTTACCGCCCCAGTGAGACCCTGTGCGGCGGGGAGCTGGTGGACACCCTCCAGTTCGTCTGTGGGGACCGCGGCTTCTACTTCAGTAAGTCCCTGGGAGGGGGCGGGGAAGGGAGACGTGGACACAGCAGGTAGTCCTCAGTGTCAGACCTCCTGGGGTGCCCTTGGATGGGGCGAGGGAATGCTCTGAGCCCACCCCGAGCCAGCTCGGGGGCCGGGAGAATAGGGTCTCCAGCGAGGATTACTGAGCACCCACAGTGCCTGGCATGCATGTGCGGTGGGCGGGGCCCCAGGCCTCGGTGGATTCACGGGGTTTTCGTAGGGGTGGGGTCTGAGCTCCTACTGAGGTGAGCTCAAGTCTCCGCCTACAAAACAGCACGGTCCTTGGGCAGGACTACAGGCTCTGACTTCTTTCCGATGCTGCCTGGACATTTTGATAAGGGCTGTAAGTTTGTGGATGATAAAATATAAAATTGGAGACATGTAAGATCAATAAAAATAAAAGCAAATGTAGTTAGCAGGGCTGAGTGCAGACATACAGCCTTGGGGGACGGAGCCAGACCCCCGCCCCCCATCAGAAATGAAGGGCTGCAGGGGGAGGGGAAGGGGATGTACGGGGTGGGGGGGGTGGGTTTCAACTGCAATGTGGGAGACTTACCTGCTTTGACTGTTTCTCACAATTCTCTCTTGATCTTCCAGCCCGGGGGGCTGGGGTGGGCTCATTGCTGCCAGAAGAAGGGAGCTAGAGGGACACGCCCAGGTGGGGTTGGAGGAGGGGCATCAGGAACAGTGACTTTTCTTGCTGGCATGTACCTCCTCGTCTTCTCCACCTGACACTTGCCATGTGGCCTCCTCCTCTGCAGCCTCTACTTACGCGTCTGTGATACGGGCTCACAGGATATACCTACATTTCCGACTTCTCTCTGAAAAGTACTCCTGCTGCTGGATGCTCTGAAGCCCTTGCTGCCCTGGCCTCTCTTGTGTTCTCCCTCTCATCTGCCTGGGGCGGGCGGGCGTGGCACTGCAGGCCCTGTGCTGGGGGAGTTGCTCCTCTGCATCGGGCTTTCCTAAAGGGAGCGCTGGGCCAAGCCCACTAGTGGGACCCCAAGCTGGGGATCCCTATCCCTCCTCCCACCGATGACACCTGCCCTTTGGTACCCAAAGTTGAAGCCCCCCGTGACTGTCCTCCCAGCCAAGCCTCAGACCAGAGTGCCGTGGGGGAGAGGGGAAAGACGGGAGAAGAGAAGGGAGTGGTTGATGCGTCTCCTCACTCCTCCCCTCCCGTCTTGTTCTCTCCTGCCCGATCCTCCCTGTCTCAACGCTTGGGGACATGGCCCCTCCAGGCTGTGGGCTTGCTCTTGGCCAGAAGCCCAAGTCCAGGGACCACAGTTGTGGGGCCAGGCTTCTCGCAGGGTCCACAAGCCCCGTCTATGTTCCAGACCACCTCCAGCACAGGCCACGGGAATTCACATCCGAGGCAGGAGGCACCAGGGGCCAAGGGCTGGTCCTGCAGCATGCTCCTTCCACCTCTGTCCTTTCTGGGCTCTTCTGCCTACTCCCTAGGGTGACTGGGTACCTATCTAGGGCCTAGCCTGGGCAGTCTCCCCTGGGTGGCTTCAACAGGCACTAACTGCGACTCTGTCCCCTGGGATTTCCAGGCAGACCCGCAAGCCGTGTGAGCCGTCGCAGCCGTGGCATCGTTGAAGAGTGCTGCTTCCGCAGTTGCGACCTGGCCCTTTTGGAGACCTACTGTGCCACCCCCGCCAAGTCCGAGAGGGACGTGTCGTCCTCTCCGACCGTGCTTCCGGTGAGGCCTTTTGTCTTTCCCTTCTTCCTAGAAATTGGGGATAGATGTCACACGTGTCTCCCAGCAGATGGGACCTCCTAGCCAAGGAACAAGGATGTAGCTAGCCATCTTTTGCTTGAAGTACAGTGGAGGGCGGTATCTTCTTGGCCAGTGGCCTCCCTCCCTGGAGGTGCTGACTCAATCAGGTGGGGGGCAGGGTATAAAGGTGAGTAAGGGTCTCTAGGCCAAGTCACTGTGAGGTCCAAGCAAGTGTCTATGAGCCTGACCTTTTGATTGCTTCTTCTTTCCCAGGACAATTTCCCCAGATACCCCGTGGGCAAGTTTTTCCAATATGACACCTGGAGACAGTCTACCCAGCGCCTGCGCCGTGGCCTGCCTGCTCTCCTGCGTGCCCGCCGGGGTCGTATGCTCTCCAGGGAGCTTGAGGCATTCAGAGAGGCCAAGCGTCATCATCCCCTGACGGTCTTGACCTCCAAAGACCCCGCCCACGGGGATGATACCTCTTCGGAGAAGTCCAGCAACCAGAAGTGAGCCAAACTGTTGTAATTCTGCAGTGTATACCATCATGTTCGTGACCTCCTCTTGACCAGGGACATGTCCATCACGTCCCACCTCTAACATTTCTCTGTTCCATCTCCACCCCAGTAGGTTTCCCTGACCCCAGCCCCCAGGCCCCGCCTCCCCACATCAGGCTGCTATCTTTGCCCCATTCCACCGGGCTCAGGGAGTCAGAGCAACATCTTCAAAAACAAAACCTATTAGAATTAGACATAACCCCACATAACCCCTTTTCAGTCCCCCCCAAATTCTACATGTGTATCAAAACAATTGAAAAAGCCCTAAATCTCTCTCATGAACATCAGCCCCTTAAAACTAATTGACTTTTTAGAAACACTAGTCATCTTTAAAAAAAAAAAATTGAAAATCAATTGGCTAAAAAGATACTGAAAAGAAATTGGCTTAGAAACAATTGGAAAAATAAAGGGATTTGGCACCCCCCCCCCACCTTCCCCCTTTGGACCTTGAGTCAATTGGCTTGGACTTGGGTCTCTGAACCAGCAAAAGGAAGGCAGGGGGCCCAGAAGTTTGCAGGCGGGCATGCCAATGCTTCTGCACCATCACCTTGCTCACTGCTTTTGAGCACTTTGGATATTGGCTGCCCAAGATCAGCGGCCACCAGACTCATTCCTCACTCATTGTCCATCACAGGACCCTCTAGAGCAGAGCAACCATTGAGATCAGAGGAGGGGAACAGTGTGAAATTCCATTTCCCTGAACATAAGGTTTAATTGGCACTAGCCCCACCCCCAAATTCTTATATCTTAGTCCCTACCCTAGAAAGCACACATTTGTCCCTACAGCCACATACACACACACACACATAACACATGCCCACATGTTCTTATGCACCCACCTCACACATACATACCCCTACACTCACTTACACATACACATCTCACACACACACACACACACACACACACACACACACACACACACCTGAACACACACACAATTAGATGAAAGCAATAAAAATGAGCAGTTCTTACTTCTGACCCATAGTGAGCAGATCAGGCAGATTTCTATCCCAAATTCCCTGAGCTGTTCTCATGGTGTGAGCTCCCCCAAGCCACCTGCCAGCATGGGTACCTACCCAGAGTGAGGAAGGAGTTTGGCCAGATTAGAGACGGTGTTGTGAAGCAAGGCACGCTCTGGAGAAGCCTGCTCCCAAGTGTGCTCCAGGGAGAAAGATCTGGGGATCCCCCGCCCTGAGCACCAAGGACCATCTTTGACCTGATAGTGGGGAGTGTGGGAAGTCTGGAGGATTGGAGGGGTGGGTGGGGGGCAGTGGGGGCTGGGTGGGGGAAGCCCTGGGGTAGATTGTGGTCCCGGGAGATTTTGGATGGAAGAATCAGGAGGAGAAACGGCTAAACTTGCAGAATTACCCGTAGGAATCAGGAGCCCAAATTTAACATCAGTTAATCATTTTCCCTTTGTTTCTTGGGGCATATTTCCTTTTTTTTTTTTCTTCTTCTTCTTTTTTTTTTTTTGATTCAGTTAGCTTTTATGCGCTCAAAGTGAATTATCATATACCCACCCCATATGTAACAGGGGAGCAGTGACCCAAGTTATGTGCACAAAGCTACCAATATAACCACCGCTGTCACCACGTCCTGCTCTCCGCCATTTATCACCCTGTGATTTTTTAAATCTGTTCCTGTCGCTTGGATTAAGTCGAGAGTGGGGCCTCCTTAAGGTACAGGCCACAGTGCCCCACGGAGAAGTCAGGGGAATCGAGAAGGCCACTCCCTGGCCTGGCATCCGGGGACGTGGCTAATCCCCGGAGGTTTTGAGAGGTGGAGGAGGGGGCTGGACGGTGTTTTCTCCAGGTGTCAGGAGGGTGCTCGGAGGCCACAAAGATGGGGCCCTCGGCTGGCCTGCAGCCAGGCGAGGGGGAAGGGACTGTGGATGTATGAGGAGAGACTCCATCGGGCAGGAGCAAGTGGCCGCCTTCCAAACACTTGGGGAACCCTCCCCCCCCCTCTGGTAATACCTTGTCCACCCCTCAGCACCCGCCTTGTCCCCAGGAGGCCTGGAGCTCTGCAGAACCTCCTTTGGGCAGAGCGGGATGAAGCCAGGGAGTTGGGGAAGCCAGAAAGCTTTGAGCCTGCAGAGCACGAGAGCTGATCATTGAGGGGGTCGCTTGGGCCCCGAGGCTTTCAGGTCTGGCAATGCCACGGTAGCCACACCATGGTGCCTAGGACTATGCAGGGAACCGGGCGGCTGGGTGGTTGTCTACCTCACCCCCACTTTTTTGCCCCCAGTGCAGTCCCCCTGCATGAGGTCTGACTAGCAATTTAGAGGCCTGAGGCTTCTGGGTCCTGGCGACGGGACTGGCATGACCCTGGGGGCGGTCCATGTCAGCCCAGCCCATCGCAGAGGGCCCCTTAGCAAGCACCTGGAGAATGGGCCATTCGGAACATTGGACAGAAACCAAAGACCAACATTGTCAGAATTGGAAAACAGATTGGCATGAGATCCAAAAGACTTTTGAGGCACCCTAAATTATCTGCCCATTCTTCCGGATACCCACCCACTCAGTATTTTTTTGCCTCTGTGGGCTGGGTATTCTTGGGGTGCTTGACGCTCCCCTCTGTTGCCCCCAGTTTTGCAGCTCTCTCCAAGGTCACCACTATCTTGACCCGGGCACCTCTCTGGCTTCCCATGCCTTGCTGTGGCCCTCCATCTTGTCTCTTCCCCACGCCCATACGCACACAGTCTTCAGCGGGATCCCCTCTTCGGTCCCCCTTTTACCATCACCTGAAGACCTCCCCACGTGCTGGACACCAGTTGTCACCTGTGCCGCTGTGGCAGTCTGTCTCACTGCGGTCGTGTCCACCTCAGCTTAACTCCTTTAACATGCTAATATTTCTGGCAGAACTCAAAGCTTGGGTTTTGTTTTTAACTTGTTAATGCTTGCAAACCAAATAAATCATTTAAAATACTATTTTCTGAGTTCTTTGTTCCTTTACTTGGGCATGGGACTTAGGCAGGGAAAGGGGACCCTGGGCACCTGGGACAGCAGGGAGGGAAATGGGTGAAGAAGGCTTTAGAGGTGTGGGCCCTGAGGTCCCTCACATCGGGACAGGACCTGGGTCACAGAAGAGCTCCCTTGTGAAGCTGGGGGTCTGGGACAACTTCAGGCACCAAGTCAGCACAGATTGAGGGTCCTGGGCCTAGAGGAGCATATAGGGGGCTTTTCCAAGGAAAGAACCCCATGCTCTTCCTGTCAGACCCCGGAACTGCCTCTCTTAACCCTGGACTCAGGACACCATGGAAGTTGCTAGACCTGAGCTTCAGTGCCAGTTTCCCAGGGTGGTTCCTGGCCGCTCCTCTTCCTTCTTGCCTTGCCCTTGTGCAATGGGCTGCCCCTCGGTGCCGTTCATCTCCCAAGATGAGGCCTCCTTATACGCTTGCTCCCCTCAGGTGCTCCAGAGATATGTAGGGCTGGCCCTGGACCCACCTGCTCCGCAGTGCTGGTCTGTGACCTTTGGGGTCTCTGAGCACAAGAGGAGGGAGGGGGGCTTGGTCTCTTACTGCTGGCCCTGGACTCTTGCTCCTTTCAGCTCCACCCACCCCATTGTGGGAGGGGTTTCATGGGGCCCTTTGGGGTTGGAGAGACCTCTCACCTTAGCCCCTGGGGATTCTGCCCTTTCTGAATCTTCAGATCTTTGTATCTGTGGCTCCTTAAGTGGCATCCACAGGGCAGCTTTGCTTCCCACACACCCCAAGAACTATTCTGAGCAGTGTGGGGATCTGTGCTCAGGGCTGCCCGGGGGGAAGGGGAGGTTTGGGTTTGAAGGTGAGGAAACATGGGAGTCAGAAAATAGCCAAAGCGATGTGAAAGACACAAGGGGCAGCCCATTGCACAGGGCAAGGCAAGAGTGAGATCTGGGCTATACAGTGGTGCCCGGTGAGCCCAGAGGGTCCAGGGCCCACGTGACATTGGCTTAGCCCCTCTGAGCCCCTCTGAGCTGCAGTTTCTTTGCTGCTGAATGCCCCTGAAAGTCCCCTGAGATCCTGCTCCAGCCCCTCCTGCTGTGCAGCTCCCTAAGACCCAGGGTCTCTGGGCTGCAGCTTCTGACCCCATTCCCCGACTACCTCTTCCTGACCTGTCAGCCCAAGGTACCTGAGTACTGGCCTTCTCTCACCCCACACCCCAGCGTCTGTCCCTACCCGAGCTCTGCATCTCCCTGGCCTTCCTCATCCCCACTGTAATTTGGTTCCCTGACCCTCCCCCACTAGCACACTTTCGCTAAGGCTCTGTGATCTCCCCTGATCTCCCCGAAGTCCTGGGCCTCACTGAGCCCTCTGCCCAGACTCACCCCCGTCTTGCGGCAGCCCTCTAGGTTTGCCTCTCTTCCACCTGCCCAGAATCATTTAGAAGAGTGCTCTGGGGCCCCCAGGCCCTCTGCTCTCCTCCTCCTCACTCCGGAAATTCTGTTTATCTCAGAAACCTCACCTACCACCCATCCCCACACATCCCCCCACTTACCCACCCTTAATACACCCTGCCATCCATCCATCCACCCTCCACCCCTCCCCAGACATGGATGTATACTGCTCATGTGCAGGACACCCCAGGCTGGGAGAGAAGTACTAGGAGAGTTCGGGTGCTCTTGTAAGCAGGATAGGGCACGTGGAGAAGTTGTGCTGAAGCAGAGACCGGCAGGGAGTGAGTGGGCCAGGATGTTCAGCAGCACTCTAAGGGTGGAGGGGACTCCGGCTGGAGGAGGGGCCTGGTGTGGGTGAGGAGCTCGGAGCCCCAGTGGGTCGAGGTGGCACAGGCCATACAGACCTTTGCTGTTCACACACATTTACCAATCCCTCCTGTGGTGACTTGAGTGCTGGCCCTCAGAAAGAAATGTCCACATGCTGACCCCAGAGCCTGCCTGTGTGACCTTATTTAGAGTGAGGGTCTTCACAGTTGCAACTAGAGAAGGATCTTGTGACGAGGCCATCTTGGGTTTAGGGTGGGGTAACAAATGACAGGTGTCTCCACTCTGAATTGGTTGACAAGAACATGATAGAGTCCGGTCATACTCCAAACAGGCTAGTAGTGATGGGCCTGGGGCCTACTGCTTAGACCCTTGTGTGGCTTCCATGGGCCACTGGGTGAAGCGCAGACCCTGGCCGGGCTACCCTCATTCCTCAGCGACATCGTGTCCTGCCTTCCTCCTTGCTGCCCCCTTCCCATCTTCTGTCCCAGAAGTTACTGGTTGCCCTGTCCCTCCAGACCCTAGGGTACCTGTCCTCACCCTGGGAATTCCTCTGTGCCCTCTGCTCTCCATTCGGTCCTGCCTCCTCCCCAGGTAACCTGTCTTCTTCTATGTAAATAGCTACCTATATTGAGCCACTGCCCTCCCGCCCCCAAAGATGCTGGTACCCAGGGACACAAGGTGCCTGCCCTCAGGACTCCTCAGGACAGCTGCGGGGTCCCCAGAGGCATCTCTCTGGGAGGCTCTGCTCTGAGGGGTGCAGAGTCTTGACAATCTTAGGACCCCGCAGCTGTCAGCCACTGAGGACAACGCTCCATCCAGCCAGTCAGTGCTCCCTCCCTCAACAGCAAATCCTTCCACAGTCTCCTACTGGAATGCTTACCAGGCCTCATCCATAAGTGACCTGTGTCCACCTGCTGGCCAGGCGTCCCCCCCCCCACTGGCCAGCCTTGGTACCCAGTAGCTGTTTCTGCACAGGTGTGGCCAGACCAGTGGCAGCTGGACCTGGAGTGGGGTCCCCAGGCTGACAGCACCCCAAGCCTGGCCTCTACCTGCTCTGCAAGGCTCCAGCCCTGCCCAGCCCCCTCCTGGCCTAGCGGCCACGGCCTCAGGCCTCATTAGCGCAGCCTCCAGCCTCTCCCTCTCCCAGCCCAGCCAGCCCAGGCCTCCGCCGGCCAGAAACCAAAGAGAAAATGCCTGTTTATGCCAGTTATGCCGAAAGCAAAACAGTTTGTGGTTTGTGACCCAAATTTTTTGCCTTTTTTTTTTCAGAACATAACAAAGCCCAAGACAACTCCCTCCCCACCCCCAGCCCTCCCCCCAGGCAGACAGAAATGATGTGTTTACACTGGCTGTAGCACATTCTTACCGGTCAGCCCTCTCACAGCACAGTGCCCTCACACTGGGCGCTGGGCCTTTGGGGAAGGGGCCATTAGGCTGCTGTGGCAGAAAGGACAGGAGCGGAAAGAGCTCCTTCTCTGGAGCACTAGTGACTACCGAGTACATCCTGGGGGTTGGGAGTACTGGGTGTATATCCATCTGGGAGCTGCGTGGGGACTCTGTCCTGCCCTGGATAGGGAGGGATGGCAGGAGACCTTTGTCCTCCATTGTCCCGTCCAAGGAGCCCCTCCCAGGTCTGTCCCCTGTCCCAAGCACACACTCCCACTCAGAGGACAGCTGCCTGGGCCCCACAGGGTGATGGGACCCCCTTTGCTGCCTCCCCCTACACTGTGCCCCATTTCCCCCTCTGCCTTTCTCAAGCCCCATGATGCACTGGCTCAGCTGGCTGTGGAGCACACAGAGTAGGCACGTCCTTTGCCTCAGGGACCCAACAGCCCCAGAATGACCTTGTCTGCGGGGTGCCAGGCATAGGGCAGATAGACTGCAATGACAAAGCCATGGTATTCCAGGAGGTGGCCAACCAAAGGCTTGGGCATCTGCTAGAAACTGAGGATGGGCATGCCAGGCCCTGCAGTGAGGGACTGGGCTGCCAGCTTCAGACCATGCCTGTGCACTGACCTTCCAGGCCCGGGAACCTCAGAGGGAATGGGCCTCAAATCCAACCCCACTGTGCCCCTTCCTTCTCTATAGTTCTGGTCTTTCTTCTTTCTTCATCTGCGCATGTAACCATGGCTACCTAGGAACCAAGGCCTCAGAGGAAGAGATTGCTCAGCCAAACAGCTCCTAGCTCAGCAGCGGGATGGGAGCAGGGTTAGAGGGGGAACCACCTAGGAGCCTCCCTCTTGCATCTGAAGGGTGTGCAGGAAATAAAGGGACGTGGAAGGCTGGAAGGGTGTTTTGGCAGAGAGAACCACATAGTAGTTTCAGGACCAGGAGTGCAAAGAGCTAAACTGCTGAGCCAAGAAGCTGAACTTGACCTTCTGAGGGTTGTGGGCAGCCAAGAAAGGCTGGGGGGCTGGGGAGAGTGAGCCACTCAGAGACAAATTCTCAAAAAGCAGTCAAAGTGTGGGGTGCCTAGGAGCCCGAGATAGCTGGGAGTGTTGGTGGAGAAGCCCGGTGTGGGGAGCAAGCAAAGTGCTCCAGGTGGGAAGGGTACAGTGTGGCCTGACATTACTGCCTGCATTCATGTGTGGGGGGTTGTCCTTCCAATCCCCCTCAACAGGGGGAGGCATGGAGAGGCGGGAATGCAGCCAGCTCAGGCCCTGGAGGCCATCCGGTTGTGCCCACTGCCAGGCTGGCAGGCTCCTCATGCCTGGGAAAGTCTGGCCTGCACCTCGGTTTCCCTCTCCCCAGCCTTGTCATCCCTGGCCTCCCCTCGATCAGGAACAGATGTGCCTCTGAGCAGGAATTCTAGCTATTTGGTTAGCCAGCCACTCGCAAGGAGTTTCTGATAAGGCAAATTGGTTTTCTGCAGAGTGGAGTGGGAGTGGAGGCAGAGGAGAGAAGACACCATGCCCAGCCCCCACCTTCCTTGTGCCCACCAACCAGTTTCCCAACCAAGCTTCAGACGCTTCTCCTGACATCAC
Organism: Thryonomys swinderianus; assembly: GCA_004025085.1. Lineage (NCBI taxonomy): Eukaryota > Metazoa > Chordata > Mammalia > Rodentia > Thryonomyidae > Thryonomys > Thryonomys swinderianus. Next base: position 36,846 of record PVIC010009799.1, read on the forward strand.
TGCCAGTTTGGCAAAGAGCCTGCAGGTCCCTAGCAGGTAGGCATGGCCAGAGGTTCAGAAAGTGTCCCTCAGCCCAGACCTGGGTGCAGAGGTTGGCGAAAGGGAAAGAGAGCAGTACTAGGACCCTCTGAAGATGAAGCTGCCACTCCCCTTCCCAGCACTAAGCCCTTGGTGTCCAGCTTGGCATGGGGATCCTCTACCACACTTACAACTGAGAGCTCATCGCCTTTCAGCCATGGTCTTTCATTTCTTTTAATAATTTATTCAGTAAATATTTATGCCAGGACTTGTATGGACATCTAGAACCATGAAGTTGGGTGAAGTTCCATCCTGGCCCACAGGATGACCATAGTGAAATCAAAGATAATACATTATCACAAATGTGGCCAAAAGTAGGGGTAAGTAGGTGACTAGACCAACACCTTAATGGAGTCCTGCCCCCTGTCCTCTCCCCTCAATTCTCTCCCACTATAGGGAGTAGCTGGGCACTTGCCCACACTGTACTGGGTTCGGCAGTGGGCCAGCATTGCTTAGAGCTTGAGGAAGGCACATTCCAGAATCACTCACTCAGATTAGCTACTCTACATTCCCGGTTCTCAGAATCCTAGGACAACACCTTATGTTGTATTCCGTAAGTGGTTTTAACCCACTGGGGCCATTGTTGAATTCAATTTCATCTTCCAGTCCTCAGTGTAGTTCCCAGTCTTGGACCACAAAACCTAGATTAGTACTAGGACAGCATAAGAACTCAGTGTGGACTCTTATCAATGAATGGGTGGGTGGGTGAATGTATAGGTAAACACATGAATGTGTGAATAAATAGGTAGATGGATAAGCAGATGGATGGATGATGAATAGAGAGATAAATGTATCTGTGGAAGAAGCTAGTATGGGTGTGTGAAAATCAACTGTACATAAAGAAGTATATACTTGGGTTGACATAGTTCTAGTGAGAAATGAGGGAAAACAGCAAAGGAGGGAAGGCATGTAATTTATTGAATGGCTATTTTCATAAGAAAACTGTTTGCTAATTCAGATTATAGCACATGCTGTTTTTAGGGCCTGGCACATCAGAGACATTGAAAGAACTAGTAGGGTAAATGGAATGTAAAGTGAACATCTACCTGGAAATTTTCTCTGGATGACCCAGAAAATCTGAACACCTGATAACCAGACTGCCACCTGAAAGTTATAAAATTCTATAGAAAAAGGCACAGGGCTCAGAGAGTTTTATGGGCAAGCTTTTTACGGTCTCAGGATCATACCTATACTATACAAAATGTTTCACACATAGATGGACAGAATTCTCACTTATTTGCTGTGTTAGTGTAACCCTGATAGCAAAACCTTACTATGATAACCCATGTACAGAAAACCCACTGTCCAAGGTCATATGTAAAGGCAGATACAAAAATTTCAATAAAAGAATTAGCAAATTAAATCCAGCAATGTACTAAATTAAAGTAACAATACACCATGACCAAGTAGAATTTGTTTCCAGGAATGTAAGGGTGACTCAACATTGAGAAATCTGTTAATATCATCATGTTAATAGGCCAAATGAAGAAAAACCATATGATAATATTGAGAAATGCCCAAAACATGTTTAATAAATCCTAAAATGCATTTCCAGCTATAAAACATGTTTAATAGGCTAAGACTAAAAGGATCCTTCCGTAACTCAACAGAAGATTGGAAATCCTCAGTCTCCTGACAGCCTATCGTCCACTACAATGACACTCTCTTTGCATGGCACTCAGTCAAATTTGGACATAGTCAAATTCGGACATTTTTCCTTAGCAGACTTGACATCTTGGCAACATTTGCTGCTGCTAACGCTCACCCTTTCTGGACTCTTCTCTTGGTGGGTCCTTCCAGTATGAGCCAGTAACCTTCTAGCATCCCAGCACTCATGAAGATGCCAACCATGAACCGGCATACAGAAAACTACCAAGAGCTCTAGGAAGTGACCGGAAGCAGGTAAGGATTTGAAGGAGCAGTCAGGGTGTGACGTAGGCATCAAAATCCCAGAAGAGATCCTACAAGCTTTCTGGCTGGGAAAACCAGAAGGATCCACAGGCAATCAAAGCCACTGGAGAGTGAGATGAAAATCCCAAAATGAGCCCGAAAGGGAGGAGAATCCCAAAGTTGACATATCAGCTCTGTCCGACTTTCTGACATAGGATATTCTGAAAGAGTCAGCTGGGGTCGGAGCCTCCTCTTGCTTCAGGTGAGACAGTTTACAGGTGCAGCCTGATGGAGTTAATTACCTGCTAACAACATATTTGCATTCACTGGAGAAGCAGAAAACATTCTAAAGTCTCCACAACACAACAATCACGTTGTGTAGGACACCACCCCACACTATAGGGGATATACAAGGTCCAGAATATATGTTTTCTTCTGGCACCTGCCTTGCCTGAGCAAAGTCCTGAGTTCAATCCCTGGTACAAAAAAAAAAAAATAATAAGAGAGTATGTTTTTCTCTCAAGGAAAAAGATAACTGGGCAATATTATCTGCTAATATTATCCAGTGTTGTTGATATTATCCGATTCAGACCTAAAAACAGCTATTGTGACTTTGGCTTCTGAAGATAAAGTGTGTTTGCAATGAGCAGAAAGATAGGTCATTTCTTCAGACAAAGCAAAAATTATTTAAAATGTCTAAATGGGTGCTTAGAAGTGAAACATACAATCTCTGAAATTAAAAAAAATCACTGGAGAGGATTAGTGGAAAGGGGAAGGGAGAGACAGTCTTTGAATGTGAATATACAGTAGCACAATTTCTCATGAACTGGAGAAACGGTTTTTTGAAAACATGAACAAAAACTCAAGGACATATGGACAGTGTGGAAGGATTTAATACACAGTTTTACTAGGGTTCCAGAGAGGAGTAGAGAGCATGCAGCAAATATATATTGCAGATAATGACTAAACATTTCCCAAACTGGTTAAAGACACAAATTTACAGATTCAATTACTTCATCAACACTGAAAATGGATCAGTTTGAAGAAAATCGTACATGGATTTATCTAAGTCAAACTAATGAAAACAAGAAATTCAAAGAGAACATCTCGAAAGGACAAATAGCATTTCACATAACAAAAACAAACGATGATCCAGACTTCTCAGAAACTGTGGAGACCAGAAGACAGCAGAAGAGCTTTTGTTAAACCCTGGAACTATTTTCTCCTTGGCTGGTGCAGCTACTCGGTACAATTTTCTGCAGCATCTTTTTAATTTTCTTTTTGGTCCCTCTTTGTGTAAGAGTCAGTGTGCCTCGTTTTAACCCAGGCAGCTTCCTTCCTCCCCTTTGTCCACTTCACCCAGTTGGTAAGGTCCCTACTGCCACAGCTTCAGTAATCCCATGTGGTCCAGAGACCCCAAATGTGGACCTCTTGAGCCATAGCACAGATCTCGGTTTACTCACCATGACCTGCAGCTTTTCAGATTTCCAGCCTCCTCTTCCGGGACATGACTGGTCCAGGCGCACAGCTGCCTGAGCCAGGATTCTGGATATTAGCTTCTGCTTTCTTTCCTGCCTCCTGTCACCTCCTGTCACCTCCTGTCACCTACTGTCTCCCAGTCTCACTACTCAGAAGCCAGCCTTTACCCAGAAAGATTAGGGGCCACTCTACACTCTCACTTCGTCACCCAGAGATATAGCCTGTTCTGCCCATTTTGTTGATGATCAACTAAGAAACACAGGTTTGTTTGTAATGGATCCTTCCATTGTAAAGTAAGTGCCCCAAGTCAGGCACAGTGCTGGGCATCAGCCGCAGAGCCGGGGATAAGTGGGCAAGCCTCCTGTTCTGCCGAATCACTGTCTAGAGGGAGACACTGCCAGCTAACGAGGACTTTAATGAGCTGATTACATAATTACAGGCTGCGGGGAGTAACGGGCTGCTGGTTCTGACACTCCCCTGTCTTCCTGTGGTTGAGGGCTGGTGCCCAAGTCCTCTTAGCTCACAAGGCCAAAGCCAGAGATGCTGTGGTCCTATCTGGTCTGGCAGTCCCCAGGCTCGGCCCTCAAGGGTCTCCTCACTCCTCTAGGTGAAGGTCCTGATGCTGACTAAATGGGGTACCTCACTCTTCTCTTGGTGTCCTGCTTGCACAGCCTCAGAGAGGTGCTCCAAGGTGTGACTCCTGCGGTTGGGTCCCTGTATTCTCTTATGCTGACCGAAGGCCAGGGAGAGCTGCTGTCCGGTTTAGGAGCAGCTGCTTCTTGCACCAGCTCCAGAACCTGCCTTAGTCTCCCTGTTGCCCCAGGCCTGGCCACTGAGGGCTTGGGTGGTGAGGGTCCTGCCTTAGGTACAATTCTGAATGACTTCCTTACCATGAATACAAAAGTGACCAGTGCTCCTTGTCTGGTTCCCCCAAGTTCTGTTGGCTTCCTTGTATGAACAGTGAGATTTATCACATTTTCTCAAGTGCTCACAAGAACTGTCTGTGCACCCTGGAAACTCTGACACCCCAGAGGCAGGCTTCATGCTCACCAGTCTTGTCCTCTAGATAAGAAGACTAAGACTCCCTCCAGCGAGCAGCTGGCTTAGGGTCACTCAAGGCACCTGCAACCACTGTATGCCTCTATGCCAGGCTGCTCTTACTCCCAGGCACCTCCTAGATCTGTGGCCCAGGAATTACTCCATCTGGCCTTCTGTGAGTCCTCATGCTGGACACTCCCCAGAGCTCCCAGCCCTGACAGGAGAAGGGTTGTGCAGTGGGCCTTGGCTTGGAGCGTGCCCTTTCCCTGGCTTGGAGCTCCCCTGTAGAAAGTCAGGGGCAAAAGAGAGGCCCAAGGGGGTTCTCGCCCTGTAACCTCAGTAATTCTTGCTCACTGCATGTTCCATGGAAACTCTTTACTGCAGCACTGGGATTGGAGCTCTAATTCCCTGTAACATTCAGGACATTTGCTGTGTATGAAAAGAAACTTGGGGCAGGGCCCATCACAGCAAGGGGTTACACACTCCTGCCACACTCTGCTTGCCATTAGCAGAGAGGCAGATTTCACTCTCAGTGGTTCACCAGGAAGTCAGGAGTTCCCCAAACCTTGCAATCCCACCACTGGCAGAAATGAGGAAGAGGCACTTTTTGGGGAGCAGCAGCAATGTAGAGTACACCCGAGGAAGCACTTCCAGCATGGAAAAGCAGGAAGTAAACAATTGCTAGGTAAGAGGCTGTGTTCTGTGTGTGTGTGTGTGTGTGTGTGTGCACGCACCTGCACATGTGTGCATTGGTGGGGGGTTCTGCTGCAGAGAAATCCACTTCCTGGTGGAGATCGGTGGGAAACATGTCAAAAGGTAAAGAGGGAGAGGCCAGGGGTGGGTTCTTCTACCAGGTCAGGAAAGACTCCCTGGAAGAGGCAGCTTGTCTACAAAGAAGGAGAGGTGGTGAAGGGAAATTTTGTGGGGAGAGCAAAGGTCTCCAAGGCCGCCGAGGGAGTGCTGGCCCCTGAACAACAGTGGATGGCTGGATGCAGGGCAGGAAGGACTGATGAAGAGATGCCCAGGCACATGAGATCCCATCCAAAGAATAGCCACAGGGCCTGGTACAGGATAGGGGTCAGCAGCACGGAAGAATGTCCTTGATAAAGCCATCAACTTCACTAATTCCCTTAAATCTTGGCCCCATAGTACATCTTTTTAATCTTGAGGAACCGGGAGATAGGCACAGAACACCTACTGTGCCCAGAGGCACTAGGGCTAAAAAAGCCCTGGTCCAGGTTTTGAGTTACAAATCCAGGTGGCTCAGTGATGTTTGCATGAAATAAACTAGTTGTCAACCTGGAGAAGAAAGTCCCAATTCTATTCCTGGAGGAAGAAGCTGCTGGGCTTCCCCACCGGCATAGCTTTGCAGTTCCCCGCACAAATCAGAATTTTGGAAAACTTGCCACCTGAAGCAGGAAACGTTTCCAATCAATTCAGACCTTTCTGAGGAACTTGGTGGTGAGTTTTCCATAAAAGCTGACAAATAGCAAGATCATGGTCAATGATCAATTGATCAATAAAGAACATTTTGGAAATATACATAGGAAAGACCCTCTGAAATACAGGTGAGAAGAGTGGATATTTTCCCCCTAATAAACCTTTTTGGGAATAATTTTAGATTCACAGACAAGACACATGCTTGGTATACAGATTTTCAGAGTCCTTTTCCCTATGTTCTCCCACTGTCAGCATTTCTTCCCCTGCCGGGCATCCTGACAGTCAGGACTCCGACATCAACTGTGACCAAGCCAGCCCTGGCTTTGCGGGGGGTCACACCAAGGTCTTTGTTTCTGTCCTGTTTCCATTCTGAGGTCCCCTCCAAGTCCACACTGTATTTCACCATCATGTCTCCATTTTTTCATAAACTGATGGATTGTAGTAGTGTGAAAAAGGTCATGGATAAGGCTTCAGATGCTACAGCACAGCTAATCTTTCAGAAATTAGCAACTGCTGAGTTTTGATGTTATAGCTAAAAGAAAATCCACAGGTTTATGGAAGGTTATTAACATAAAGGAAACTAGAGACTGAAGGAGGGGAAAGAGAGGAAGGCAAGGGAAGTAAAAATAATTAAGATGTGTTAATATGTATACCAACTTCACCTGATGCATGTAATCATCATGTGCTGCAAACATATACTAAGAAAATTTTTTAAATAAAAAATTCCTTTTTTTCCAACCCCAGAGTCTTGACTATATTTTCATATGCATTCCTCCTGAATGTAGAGTGAACAACACCTTGGGAAGCCCTAATGCAGAGACCCTAATGGGAATTCACAACTTCCAGCAAGCCACAGAGATTTCAGGAACATAAGGCAATATTTTTTCTCTTTAAATATGTTTTCTTTTGAAAAGGCTCATTATGTTTTATAAAAAGATTTTTTGGGGTTAATATATAATTGTGAATTTCAATTCATTCATTTAAACTATTTAAAAACATTTAAAAAGTTTAAATGTCTTAGTTATAACTTTTAATATGCTTAATACCAGGGCTGGAGACAGCTCAGTGGTTCCAGCGCCTGCCTAGCAAGCACAAGGTCCTGAGTTTGGTCCCTGGTAACCACGTACAACAATACCGGGCATGGTGACTCACACCCACCAGCAATCAGCACCACATACCATAATGCTAGGCGTGGTGGCTCATGCCTGTAATCCCAGCACTCGGGAGGCAGAGGCAGGAGGATTTCTGAGTTCCAGGCTTGCCTGGGCTACATAGTGAGCTCAGGGTCAGCCTGAACTACAAAGCAAGACCCTGTCTCAAAATAAAAATAATAAAAAAAAGGTTAATACCAACAGGTATAGCATTATGTTAATGAAAGCTCTTTTGAGGGTCCTCAGTAATTTCTAGTAACATAAGTGGTTCCAAGGCCAGGACTTTGAGAACCAAGGTCGCAGAGCCACTATTTTCACCTGTGGTCAGCAGAAAGCAAAGGATGTTCAGTGCTCCAAATCCTGGCATGTCACCTAGGTTTGTTGTGCCTCGGTTTCCCCTTGGGTAGAACAAACTCCATGAGCCTGGGCTTACACCAGATGAGACATGTGAACAGCCAGTCCTTTGAAGGGAGCTGGTGGCTGTGCCATCAGAGAATAGTGAAGACAGTCCTTGGACAAAAGCAAAGCTCCCCAGGTCTACAGAAGAATCAAGCAAGAAGCAGAGCCACTCTCCTCACCCTATAGCCAGCTTCTCCTAGTATTAGCAGCTCGAATTCATGCAGAACTTGTGTAATAATCGTGGCCCAGGGTGGACACACCATGAATTAAAGTGTTCAGTCTGTTTCAGGTTCACTGTTGGAGGGAAATATGAATGTGGGAAGATGTGCACTGATGTGTGTACACCGTCACAGCACCGTGCAGAATTCCTTCCACACCCTGGAGACCCTCCACACTCCACCTGTCCTTCCCACCCTCCTCCCTGCCAAATACTGACCTTCCTACTGTCTCCACAGTTTTGCCTTTGCCAGAATGCCAGAGTGAGAAGTG
>PVIC010009800.1:0-44810 GCA_004025085.1 Thryonomys swinderianus
GAAATTCAAAAATACAACATATCTGGGTTTACTTGCTCCTCACTGGGGGAGGCTTCTCCTTTCAAAGTTGCAAACAAGTATCTTCATGTTCAGACCGACTGTGGAAATTCCGGCATTTTCCAGGTGTGAATTTCTTGACCACTGGACCCTGGCAGAAACAGAAGAGCTCACATATCACGGAGTTTGCTGTTAGGAACTGGAGTGTCACAAAAACAAAGTCTTGTGGAGGGAGAAAAGTATGGACAGCGTGATTCTGATGATCCCTTAAACCCTCCTAGAGTTTACAGAGCTCAGGGATCTTCCGAGGGGCTTTAAAGGACAAGGGGCTCTTGTGACTCTTGGTTTCCATGTTACTGTAAACACAGCCTGCAGTCTCTGGTGGGTTCCAATTGTTTTAGTATTCTTTTTTTTTTTGCTTTTTGGAGACAGGGTCTCGCTTTGTAGTTCAGGCTGGCCCTGAGCTCACTATGGTGCCCAGGCAAGCCGCCGCAAACTCAGCAATCCTCTTGTCTCTGCCTCCCGAGTGCTGGGATTACAGGCGTGAGCCACCATGTCCGGCATTGTAGTATGCGGTGTTGATTGTTGGTGGGTGAGTCTCCACGCCCAGCATTATATGTGGTTACCGGGGATCGAACTCAGGTCCTTGCACTTGCGAGGCAGGCGCCAGAACCACTGAGCTAATCCTTCGGCCCTGTTTTAGTATTCTTTATACCACATAGGTACATTTTCAACCAAGTTCACAGTGTGACATTCTTCTCTAACACATTTTTTCTGACATATTAAATTGAACTCCTAGTCCTTGAAATGCTATGTAGACATTTCGTCACACTTTGTAAAAGTTCTATATGGCACCAAAAGTGCCTCGGAGACTAAAACTTTATTATATTTCCAGACTTACATGTATAGTGTTGGCCTAAAATGGAAAACATAGTTGCAAAAAAATATAGTGTTTCTTTCCGGAGTGGAATAAAAGGTTATACTAGCAATTAGGTATGCTTTGACTGCCCTCTACTGCTCTGCAGAGAACCCTGGATTTGGAAAGTCTATTCTTATATCTGAGTGGCAAAGGCTGATCTTTCACTTATGGTCATGATTATGAATGTTTGCTGGCGTATTTCGAGGGTAACACTATCTGGCTTGGAAAATTTAAACAAGGCAGTAGCCAATGGCCTGAGACCAAATAGGCACTATGTTCTTGTGAGTTAGGATTTTCTAAATTCCTCTGGGGTTTTATTAAGACCTGGGTGTACTTCCTACAAGATCACTAATACAAGGAAATTTAGAAGTTGGGTATAAGTATTTTGCTAAATATCAGTTATTTTTACAAACAAGAAAATTTATAGGCATGTTAATGAGTTAGATGTGAACTTGAATCTTTAAATAGTAGAATGAAACAAATACAGTTTGCATTTGAACCTTAGGTGCTTAGCATAAGGGAAAGATTGGGCGCTTTTCATAATTTGTTATATTTATTTAATATTAATAGCATTGCATGCTTTTTCTGGCAATTTCCTAGGATATCTGTTTAATAATGATTTAAAAATGTAACAGGCTGGAGATCTAGCTCAGTGGTTCCAGCGCCTGCCTAGCAAACACAGGGTCCCTGGTTTGAACCCAGTAACCACATGCAATAATACGGGGCATATTATTAATACTGGGTAATACCAGGTGACTCATACCCATGAGCAATCAGTACCACAGTTCCGGGCGTGGTGGCTCATGCCTGTAATTACAGCACTTGGGAGACAGAGGCAGGAGAACTGCTAAGTTTGAGGCTTGCCTGGGCTACATAGTGAGCTCAGGACCAGCCTGAACTACAAAGTGAGACCCTGTCTCAAAACAAAACAAAAACCCTAACACTTGACACTCATGAATTTTTCTGGAGATATACTTGTGATTATACTCATCCACTTAGCAAAGCTTTTGCTGAAATTTGTTTTGCTCGTGAATTATAAGTTATCAACTGATAATTTGCATTATAAATTATCAACAAATATTGGCAGTGCTACCATGAACAGGTACAAGTGCACTGGTGAAAATTCTGCATGCTCACAATTTAGTGAGAGCAGAACACAATTAAACTGATGTCCTATTAAGAAATTTCTATAGGTTGTGGTGCCAAATGTGCCAGTCTTGAGCACTGGAACTTTGTTCCAACCAGGGCCAATGACACAGTGAGGAGTGAATGGCCCTTCTCGTACTCTTCAGTGCTAGCTCAAGAAAACAAACGGCTTGCGATCTTCTTTTTAAATGTATCTTCCAACGACTCGATACATCCTTTGGAGAAGACGCACGCTTGCACCTCCCTAGTCACGTCACCCACTCCGCAGTCAGAGATGTGTCTGTGGATAGCACAGACGTACTTCTGAACACCTTGAAACTGCTTTCACTCTTTTACATGTAGAGTATTGCAATACAGAATTGCTGTTGCTGTGTCTGAGTACTGCCCAAACAGCTACAGAGCGGCCACTGCAGAACTAAGTTGCGCGCGACTCCTCCGGTGGATGATTTTGACATGTGACGGCTTAGAAGGCAATGATTTTGCCTATTTAGCGTTTGGTTGCCAAGAGGGGTGTGTTTTTGAAAACACATGGAATATCACCTTGCTTGAGGCCTTCAGATGCCACGGAGGGACTTCATGAGGATGTCATTGTTTAATGTTAAATTCTGTGAACAAGTTTTTTACTCTGTGTTAGCCAAAGTAGACATTAGGGTTTTGTTGTTGTTGTTGTTGTTGTTGTTTTTGTGGTTTTTTTTTTTTTTGAGACAGAGTCTCGCTTTGTAGTTCAGGCTGGCCCGGAGCTCACTGTGTAGCCCAGGCAAGCCTGGAACTCAGCAATCCTCCTGCCTCTGCCTCCTGAGTGTTGGGATGACAGGCGTGAGCCGCCACCTGGCGACATTAGTTTTATTTGCTATTTGCTTCAAAATGTTCCTGGGAGTAAATCACTGATGTCAGACTGTTTACCGTACATCTGGGGCCTCGGTCACCTCTCCATGTTCATCTCGATGGAGTCCCCAGACGTCCTGAGAGTCTTCCACATGGAAGAGAATCGACTTCTATTTGGGCAAAATTTTTCAGTCCAGGATGGAGGAGACTGAACAAAAAAACCCATATTGACTGCAAGAGTCAATATGCTTTCTCTTAGATGCGAAAATCTCACAAGGATTTTCACTTCTAGCACTATCAATTTTCACCATAGTTTTGGTGAGTAGAAATTTGTCTACTCAAAGGAATATTCTAAGAGAAAAATTCTGCATAATGAATTGTTGTTCTAGACAATGAACACTGTTTTGAAGTTATAGGGAACAATAATTAAGCATCCTCTTTTCTCCATTCCCCTTCCTTCCCTTCAGTCCTTCTTGCCCTTTCCATTTATAAAATTTTGTTTCTATTGTTTTTCTTCCATTCCTTTTTTATTTTAATCATTTTAAATTTTATTCATATAATTTAGATTTACATAATGATCCTGTTCATCATAGGGAATTTATACTTTTAGATTGTGTATCTTGTGTCCTTTTCCCCAACCCCTCCTCTTCCTTATTACAAAAGTCCTATTTACATCTTTTCCTTCTTTTCTCATTTTTTCTTTTTCATCCTTTTCCCTTCCCCCTCTCCAGTCTCTCTTCCTAGTAAGTGATTTCGCTATACTTTTAGGTGAAATAAACCAGACACACGTATGTAAATATCACATTGTCTCTCTGGTGTAAGAAACTGAAAGTGTAAATCGGGAACACAGTGGATAATAGACAACGTGAAATAAGAAAAATCCTTTCACCCTTTTTTATCTTTTGTTTTGACCTCTGGCGGCATTTTGCCTTTTTCAATAGCCAGTGCCTGCGGGACCCTCTCAAGCTGGCCGGAGCTGGGGCGGCTTTGGGACTGAGCATTGCCTGGTACCAGCGAAAGGTCCACCCGCACCTTTTCCTCTTCTTTCTCTCTTTCTGTCTTGAAACACAACATGTTCTCCTTTGAGGTCAGTACAGACATACTTGGTTCTGGAAATCTGCTCACACCTTACGCCAGCTGTTTTAGTGCACATAGGGTTACTTTAAATACCATTTGCTGTTTAGCAACTAACGCTAATCAGTTGACAAATATCCATTCTGTATCTTTTAAAATGAAAGCCAAGAACAGAACAAAGCAAACCATGGGACTTAAGAGCAGGGATCCAGACCCTGCTGACAGCTGCGGTGTCTCCTCAAGACAGGAGAGACTCAGACGACATCTCCCAGGTCCTGCTAGTGATGCCTTAGAGCAGCACCTACACTTTTCCTTTGGGTTTTAACTTATTATTTTATCCCTAATGAGGGGGACAAACAAGATGGCTGACCGAACGCGAAAACGGAACTTCTTCATCTCTTTGGAATTACTGAGGTTACTCTCGCACTGGAAAGCCAGGCTGGAGAGTAGAAGCCTGGCTGGGCTGCTCGCTTCTCATACCTGCGAGGACGAGGTCACTGAGAAGAGTTGTTCTAAGACGCTAAGACGAGGCCTTGGCCAGAATGCCCTTTTCAACTCGATAACCACAGAATCTCGGAACATAATGGCTCGGTGGCATCCAAGCATTCCATCTGTCAAATTAGCTACTGTTCCACTCGGGAGGCAGAGACAGGAGGGTTGCTGAGTTCCAGGCTTGCCTGGGCTCCATAGTGAGCTCAGGGCCAGCCTGAACTACAAAGCGAGACCCTGTCTCAAGAAAAAAAAAAAAAATTAGCTACTGTTCCCATGGCTAGTGTGACAGGAGGGACCTGGAACTATTATACAAGATTGAAAAATACAATGGATGTTTAAATTTTTAAAACTTAATACAGTTAAAGACACAGTGCTAAGACGGACAGACTAAGTGTTGTTCAAACCAAGGAGAGTATTTTGAGCACATAAGAGGAGTGGAAAATTTTTTTTTTTACTGCAACTATTTTTTTTTTTTTTGAGACAGGCTCTTGCTTGTAGTTCAGGCTGTCTCTGAGCTCACTATGCAGTCCAGGCAAGCCTCAAACTCACCAATCCTCCTGCCTCTGCCTCCCGAGTGTTGGGATGACAGGCGTGAGCCACCACGCCTGGCTGCAACTTTTTTTATGCCTATTATTTAATTTTATTTTTTAAATTGAATTCTTTATTGGTACATTCTATATACAGTTCACAATCACACTTAACACTGGGGAATTTGTACCAATATATGATACAAGTTCATTCTCATTTTTATCCATATCCCTGCCCACACCACCAACCCCCCCACCCCTTATATACATGCTATTTCTTTTTCTTTCCAAATATTTATTCTTTCTCCTCATTATGTTCCCCCACCATGTTCCCTTTGAATATTTCCTATTTCACAAAAATCTATCATAATTCTAGAACTCATTTACATCTACAGCTTCTTATATCAGAGTAAAGATATGGTATTTACATATCTGGGATCTATTTATTTCACTTATTAGTGCGTCCTCAAGGTGTATCCATTTACACATAAATGAATTGTCATTCTTTATGGCAGAGTAATACTCTATTTTATAGGAAAACCGCATCTTCTTTATCCAGTCTCCAGTTGATGGGCATCTGGGTTGTTTCCAAGATTGGGCTATCACAAACTGTGATGCTATGAACATGGGTGTACATGTGTCTTTATAATATGATTCTTTTCATTCCTTTGATTTTATTCCTAGCAGGGGAATAACAGGGTCAAATGAGACCTCTAATCCTAGTTTTGAGGAATCTCCACAATGATTGCACAAGTCTACAATCCCACCAACAGTGGAGAAGGGCTCCTTTCTCCCTGCAGCCTTGCCAGCATTTATTACTGGTTGTTTTTGCAAGAGCAGCCATTTTTTGTGGAGTGAGATGAAATCTCAGTGTTGTTTTCATCTGCATCTCTCAAATGACCAGTGATGTTGAACATTTCTTCATATGCTTCTTGGCTGCTTTGACTTCTGCCTCTGCGAAGTGTCTGTTCATTTCAGATGCCCATTTTTGAAGTGGGTCTTTAAACTTGGGGGACTGATTTGTTTAAGCTCTTAATATAGTCTAGATAGTGGCCCTTTGAGAAACAGCTAGTAAAGATTTTTTTCCCATGTTGGTTGTCTTAACAATTTTTAATTTAAATTTTTTGCTGCATTTTGTGACCACCTGTTGGGAACCATCCTGTTTGGGAGAAATAATTGGAAGGTCGAAATTGACCAGTCCTTCCTGCAGACAGACTTTGGACTCAACTCACCTTCCCCTCTGGTAACACCAACGACTCTGGTCGTCCCACGGGCTGTGAAGCTTCAGGGTGGAACTACTCCACGGCCCCGTCTGTGCCGCCCTGCCCTCAGGGTCTCTGTTACATTTTGTTACTCTAGACGTGCTGAATCAAAGGCTGGCAGGCCGGGGTCCGGGCTCTTTTGCTACCCAGAGTAGCATGGATCAAACTTAGCTTCTCAGGCCCAAACTCAGCTTCTCTAAGCCTCCTTTCTGACTAATTATTATTCACTATGCCTCGTTGAGCCACAGGAGACTAGAACCTAATGCAAAGGTTCTGGTTACATTTTCTTCTCCTGTTTCCCATAACCACCCTTTCTCGATCAAGTGTTACAACCATTTCTGTCAAATAAAAACATTACACAGTATCTTCATCCACTTTGTCCATTGGATTTGGCACCGTGTACCTCCCATCTCTTCCCTAAAGTCAAAATGATCGTGGAACGTAGGTGCCTGGAATCAGTCCAGGACCCAGAGCTGCATCAGTGCAACGCAGCGAGCTCTGCTGCAGGAAGTGGCAGGAATGATGGATGAGTAGGTTCAGGGGGGCGTATCTTGAGGGAGATGAATGTCAATATGCATTTTATTATAATGTTTTTTAATATCCACTGTATTTTTCCTATACCTCATAGTACCCCACTGACAATTCCTTTTTTGAGGAAGTAGGAAAAGGAGATTAAATTTGCCACACAGAGTGACTCTCCCCGAGGAGGCCTCAGAGCGTGGTCCCCGGGATACTGGTCTCCTGAAAATCACTCCGGCGCCTGTGTGGCGTGAACACGGCACAGGAGTTCTGATGTGGGGGTTCTGTCCACGTAACCGATGCATAAAATAAAGACAGAACGATAATACAGAAAGAAACTTGACCTCCCAAGCAAAACCTGGTCCCTTTGTATTTTCCATGTTGGAAAATAAAACACCTTAACGCGTAGAGTAGCTTGGCAGACCTGCCTTGGATGCCACCCCGGTTTCTCTCCAGCATAGTCGTCTTTTCCTGGGGTCGTCGTCAGGTCTGAAGAGGTAACGGAGGTGCAGAAGTCGGACCCAGTGCCTAACATCTTAGGTCACACATTTTAAAATTTAAATCTCGACTCTGCAACGTACTAGCTCTCACTTGGACAAAGTACAAAAATCTCCCTGAGGATTGGTTTATTCTTCATGCCATGATGGGTGCTTAGTGATCTCAGTGCCTTTCCTTTGAAAGTTGGAAATGAATTAAATATCGTGGGTCCAGGATATATAGATATATCCCTTATAGAAGCTGGCTGTCTGCATCTCCCTTCTGCTCTGTCTCTCCTGTCAGACTCTTCTTTCCTTAATAAACAGCAAGCAGGATAGAGCACATTTGAGCTCCTGAGTGAAACACTCATGAGCTTGAATTTCTGTTCTGCTTAGCTGTGTGGCTCTGGCGCGTCTATCTGAAAGGTCTGACTCATTCACTATTCTAAAACATCTATCTTAGACAATTATAGTACTCAGGATGCCAGACTTTCTCTGCATTTCAGAAATTAATTTACATATTATAGGAGATCTTAATTTGGTTAATGAATGACTCCTTTATAACAAGGTGCTCACCAAGGCACGCACAGGACGTGCTGACGAGCACACACGCTCCCCGCGCACATGGAGCGCGGCTTGCCTTCAGGTGGCAGCCGAGTTACATGAGAAGACACAGAGCGGTATCCGTGACATCTGCCAGTGGCTGGGACCGTGACAGTGTGGGATGGCTTAGTTCCTGTGCATGTCATGTTTGGCCAACTACCATAACAGAATTTCCATTCTTCAAATGTAAACCTTGGTCTTGCCAAGTATTTTCTACCAACCTTTTGGGCTTTATGTCTTTCAATGGAAATTTAATCCATAAGTTATTTAGTGAATTCAGAGTACTACTGGGAAAATACCAGTTTATATACTAAATTTTTCTACCATTCTGAGGGTGCACATCTTTTTGTCCTCCTTCCTTTCATTTTCTTAAACACAGTGTTCAAATTTGAATTACAGTTGGAGCTAAATGAAGCTTAGTTTGGTCATAAAGTTAACATAAAAGTTACAAAAGGCAGGGCCGGAGGGTTAGCTCAGTGGTTCCGGTGCCTGCCTGGCAAGCGCAAGGTCCTGGGTTTGATTCCCGGTAACCACATACAATGCTGGGTGTGGCAATTAAATAATAAATGTTTTTTAATATCCACTGTATTAATATCCACTGTATTAATCCACTCTATTAATTTTCTTATTCCCCAGCCCATTGAGCCAATATTCCCTTCTCCCTTCCTGTTTTCATGTAAGATAAACAGTATAAAAATGAATCATGAGCTGGGCGTGGTGGCTCACGCCTGTCATCCCAGCACTCGGGAGGCAGAGACAGGAGGATTGCTGAGTTCGAGGCTTGCCTGGGCTACATAGTGAGCTCAGGGCCAGCCTAAACTACAAAGCGAGACCCTGTCTCAAAAAAAAAAGTTACAGGGCCGGAGGGTTAGCTCAGTGGTTCCGGCGCCTGCCTCGCAAGCTCAAGGACCTGAGTTCGATCCCCGGTAACCACATATAATACTGGGTGTGGAGACACGCCCACCAACAATCAACACCGCATACCACAGTGCCGGACGTGGTGGCTCACGCCTGTCATCCCAGCACTCGGGAGGCAGAGACAGGAGGATTGCTGAGTTCGCGGCGGCTTGCCTGGGCACCATAGTGAGCTCAGGGCCAGCCTGAACTACAATGCGAGACCCTGTCTGAAAAAGCAAAAATTTAAAAAAAGTTACATAGACAGCATCATTTAGTAGCTGCTGAACATGCAAATAGAAAGAACCACATTGACAGAAGGAATCCAGGACTATTCTGCATTTTTGGAGATCTAAATGCTTCACGGACCTGTTTTAAGATTTTAAGGTATGTCCTCGTAAAAAGATAATGTGCGTGGTACTGCTCCCATTTTACAGCTGACGACACATAAATCAACAGCTTGCAATCAACAGCTTGGTTACACGACATGTTGGAAAGGAGAGTTCAGAGTAGAAGTGAAGCCTAACTCAGAGTTAAACTAGACAAGGGGGATGTGCGATTGAAGAAGAGAAGTATTTCTTGCCAGGCAGGGGGTGGCCCCACTGAGCTACCTCGCGGCTGAAGAGAGGTATTTCGGCCACGCCGTGGGTGGAGGGTGAACGTCCGCGCCCCGGAGAGCTGGCCTTGGCTGGCGGAGCATCCGTCGCCCTTCCCGGCGGGGTGAGCTGGGAGAAGCTCACCGCCACTGTGTCACCAGCGGGCTCCCTTCGGGCTTCCACAGGCGGCGCGGGGCAGCTCCCGGGAGGGCCACATCACAGAGCGGGCGTGTCCTTCGCGAGCAGTCTCTCTGTCCTTCCGCCCTTGTCAGTCCTTTGCCGCCGGCCCAGGGAGGTTAGATTCCGAGTTCCGCACGGAGCTGCGGGTTTCCTGCGGACACGTCTGCTTCCTTCTCCGTTCACTCCCGCACACCTGTGGCTCCCTGCCCCGCATCTGCCCCGCATCTGCCCCCGCCGCCCCCTGACCCTGGGCGCTCGTTCAGCGTCTTCGAGCATCACTTTAACAGTTCGGTGACACAGTCCTCGACTTGAGGACTTGAGAGCATCACCTTCTAATCGGTATTTCGGATAGTCCTGGAAAAGGGTTGAGATTTGTAGGTTTTTCTCAAACTTTTTAATTTCTTCTCTAGAATCCTTGAGCTTATCGTTACTGTGACCTTGCAATCACCTGCAATTCCCATTTTTTCTGTATTTGATCTCATTGAGCCTATAGTTCTGCTTCCAGTCGAGTCTCTTATCTCCTTTCCATGGATTATTACAGATGAATTCCACTCCAAGTTCTCGTTCCTTCATTTCTGCACAACTTCGGGGGCTTAGGATGTCTTCTGTCTAATTGCTTCTCAGCCTTTTGGCTAAGATCAAGTGTAGGATGTCTTCTGTCTAGTGCCTCCCTGCCCCTAACTAATCTTCATAAAGTTCCTCAGAATTCATAATAATTTTTCATACCACTGGATTATATCCAAGTGTTTCATCCTGATATTTAAAACTTTCTAGTGTGCTTCCATCCTGGCAGCTCTCCTTGACTTTCAAGAAGCCACGGCACCCTCACCTCCTGGGCTCTGCGCCCCTCAGGAACACACCAGGCCTTCCCACGCTCTTCCACTACTCTTAAGTTCCAGGGCAATCCCATCTCCAGGTCAGTGATTAGAGCTGGATGATAACAGCACACAAGTTGATATATAATTTAAGAACTAGGTTCCTGAGTCTGTCAGGGTTCATTCTAGAAGAAAGACAGTTCTAATAAGCAGAACAGATTCTGGAACAAGTATGGCAAAAAAATAAATAAATAAAAGGAAGCAGAGCAACAAGGAATTCTTTTCCAGAAAACAAATAAAAACAAATTTCAGAGTTTGAATGGCCTGATGTACAGATGGGAGGAAGCAGGAAAAGGTCCAAGATAGACAAGAGAAACCTAAAGATGCAGATGAGCAGCTCCTCAGATGGCTGTGAACACCGGGTTCGCATGGCAGGAGGAAGGCGACAGGAAGGACTTCTGTCCTTGATCAGACTGCAAGTCCACTCACTTGGCCGGTGGCCTGTGTCCTCAGACCAGCCCTGCGGTGCTCCTGAGTAGAAGTTACACCTTCGAAAACTTACAGAGGGCAATGCCCTTTGAGCTTCAGGGATTGCTTTAGAGAGGACAGAACGGGGATAGCAAACACTGTACATAATTACGTACTAATACTTTTCATCATCTTTATCAAGGATAGGATTAACCCACCAAAAATTGTATTAGGCAGGAGCAATAATAATTGCAGCATTGGTTTCTTGGTGACACCATCTGTCATCTTTCTATCGATGCATAAATTGCATTGATAAATGCATAATCATGAAAACCAGGACACCCTGTCAGAGCTGCCTGGCATAATAACATGATCCACTGGTATGTCCCTAACAGCCTGGGGATAAGAGTATGTGTTCCCGGAGGCAGGAGGGAGAGGGGTTGGCCATAGTAAAAAGCCTTCAGTGCTGAAATTTCTCCCACCCCTAGCTCCATAATTATGCATCAGTTTCTTAATTTTTTCAAGCATTGATTCTCTCATAAAAATGGAAGAAATACCAGATATTATATATAGATAGATAGATAGATATATCTATATATATAGTATATATATAGTGACCCATATCCTGGGTCGCTATCTCACACACACACGCACACACACACACACATACCCCAGGGTGTTTAAAATCTCCTGCCCAAGAACAGGATCCCCACTGTGCCCAACCAGGGTGGTGGTGCTGAGCCTGCGGGTGGCAGCAGAGCCCAGTCGAAGAAATCAGGCATCGCTGCATTTTCAGGGACCTTCGGGCCACTCATAATCTGCATGGCCAGTTTGCTTATGAATAGTTAGGGTAATTTATCACCTTGTTCTATTTACGAGCCGTGTATCTGCATTCCAGTAGGATTTTCCACTTATTCTAATGATTTATTCAAATGAAAAAGCACTCAGCATCATCCATGAGGGAATGCTGAGGAGTGCCCAACTGCATTTCCTTCCTTCCCAACCTTTTCTCACTTTTTCTTCAAAAATGTTTTCTTTTTTATGGGACAGAGATTTAGCTCAGTGGTTCCAGCGCCTGCCTCGCAAGCACAAGGTCCTGAGTTCGATCCCCGGAACCACATACAATGCTGGGCGTGGTGACTCACGCACACCAGCAAGCAATACCACATACCATAGTGCCGGGCGTGGTGGTCCCTGCGGGACCCGGCGTGGCCTGCCTTTCCATGTAAGGCGGCGATCTGAGCCAGCGCCTCTCCGTGGGTGGATGAACCGAGCTCCTGACGCCCCTCGGCGCTGGTGGTCACGAACCTGGGTGCGGCCGGGCTTAGGCTCCGTCCCAGCTTTCTACGCCGGGTGTTCCCTCTGGGGCTTGTATTCCTGCTCGATGGGCCTGCCTGGTTCACCTCTGTGTCCAAGAGTGGTTTCAGAGAATTAGCAGTTTTCATGCCAAAGATATTTATTATTGAGGAAGGTCCACGGCCTAAACCCCAGGAAGTAGCAGTCACAGGGCGCTGGAGCCCCAAGCCCAGCACTGCTGGCATCTGAGCCTGACCCTCGGGCGCTGGGCGACCCTCTGTTGAGTGGCCTCAGCTGACGGCCCAGCGACTGGCCCGCCTCATCCGCCTGACGCAGAACCCAGCGCTGGGCGGCGGCCCCTTCGCCTGGTTTCCTTTCGCCATAAGCAGCGGAGGACGGTGATCACAGGCCCCAGGCCCGCATCGGCCTGCGCCAGCCCCCGCTGCACACAGCGTCTCTGTGGTCAGTGCGGCCGCTGTGATTACTGACAGGACTTCTCAGGCTCTCGGCTGCACGGGAAGCGCGGCTGAGCCCGCGTGGGTTGTTCCCAGACAGCTGGGTGTCCCTAGGGGACAGGGCGTCGCGCTGGAGGGCTGGGGAGCGCCCCGCGGGGTCAGTTCATCTCGCAGCTGGCGACCCAGCCCCGGGCTCCTTACTCTGTCATGACTTTGTCATTAACTAACACAAGCTGGCGGGGCGGCTGTGGCCCATCCCAGTCACTCGCGCTTTGGGGACTAGTTCGAAACGCACCACTTCCTGCATCAGCGCGCACCTCCTAACTACTTACCTTGACGGATGTGTTCAGCTCAGGAGTTAATGCTTCTTCTGAACGGGGCTGGATGGTCTTGTCGGCTGTCCAGGAAATAGCGGGCCATTCCCCACGGCACCGCTTGGGGGCAGCACAGCCCAAAGCCCGTCCGTTCTGACCGGACTCTGCGCCTTCGGGCCGGGAAGTCCCGCTGTGGCTTTCAGACCCACTACTGTAGTTTCGGGAATAATATTCTCTTGGAGAATCATCTCAAATTTAGAGGTGAAAGGTATCCTTTCACCTGCCTAATTTTAAACATGGCTACACACTTTTCTTACAGAACAGGATCAAAGCTGACGTGAAATAAGTATTTATACGGGGAGAGATTTATTTCATGAATTGGAATGCTATAATAATAGTTTTTTTTAAAGGTCCAGAGAGTATGTCAGTGAAAAAAGGAAACTAAAATATATTCCACAGTGAAGTCCAAGGACAAACCCAGGGGTAGATGTGCAGGTTTCTACGGGACCTTGTGCGTCTTCGTAGCGCCGCGTTGCCAGGACGGTCTCTCCCCTAGGGAGCTGCTTCCCGGGCGGGCGGGGCTCAGGGGGGGAGGGGCGGGGAGGGGCGGGGGAGGGGGGGGACGAGGCAGAGCCCTGCTCCTCCCTCTCCAGCGCCCCTAGTCGTGGTCCGCACCAGAGGGCGCCGAGGGGCGCTCGCCTCTCGCTTCAGGTCCCCCCGCCTCTGTGCGGCTCTCCCTCCTCCCCGCCAGCGTCGTCTCCCGTGGCCGAGGCCGAACCTCCCGCGAGCCAACACGGAGCGCTGACTCGGAGGACCGTTCCTGACCCGGGCGGTTGATGATTCTGTGCTGGTTTTGTAGTTGTGCGTGCGTGTGTGTGTGTGTGTGTGTGTGTGTGTGTGTTCTTATTTAGGAGGCTTGGCATCCTTAATGCTTTTCACACACATATTTTGGATAAACGGTTTGTAAATTTCATTGGGCCTGGAGACATTGAGAGACACAGTCCCTTGGATGCATGGTGCAGTGACATTGTGCCTCACAAGGCATTTGCCACTGCCATTAACAAATACAGAGGTGGGGCTGGAGATTTAGCTCAGTGGTTCCAGGGCCTGCCTAGCAAGCGCAAGGTACTGAGTTCCATCCCCGATAACCACATACAACAGTACTGGATGTGGAGACTCACGCCCACTGGCATCAGTACCACACAGCACAGTGCCGGGCGTGGTGGCTCACGGCTGTCATCCCAGCACTGGGGAGGCAGAGGCAGGAGGATTGCTGAGTTCCAGGCTTGCCTGGGCTACGTAGTGAGCTCAGGGCCAGCCTGAACTACAAACGAGACCCTGTCTCAAACGAAACAAAAGAAAACAAGAAACAGCAGCAACAACAACAAAAGAAATGCAGCGGTGAGGGCTGGGGCATCATTTAGAGGAGCAGTGCTTGCCTGGCAGCATAGGACTCTGGGTTCAGTCCCTGGCACCTCAGTTAAAAAGAACTTGTTGGACCAATGTTGATGAGTCCCTTAGAGGTCAGTGTTTTTTCGAGTTTTGTAAGTTATTCCCGCTACAAGAAAGTACAGTGTCCGCCAAAATGCCGGCCCTTGCTGCAATGGAGACCTCCCTGTTTGGAATCTCTGGGGAAGAGTTTAGCGCTGTGCAATTGAAGCCAATGTCCCAAGTGCTCTGGATATATGAGGTGGGCCTCAAAGATCCAACGTGTGTCTAGGTTTTAAAAATTTTTACTCCCTTTCTTCAGACGCCCTAACCTCTGCCTTCTTGCCCGTTTCATGAGTGTCATGGCACCTTGATCAGCCCACATGTACTTGTACTGCGGAGGACACCTCTTCCCGAAGACACTTGAGAAGGAGGACTCCCGGACCTGCTTCAGGGAGTGCTCAGAAGGATGGGATAAGAGTGCTAGGACGGACAGGGAGTATCCTCAGGAGGAATAAGGACAATCTGTCTTTTGCTGTAACCATTTTTTTTTTTTTTTTTTTTGCAGTACCAGGTATTGAACTCGGTCCCTTGTGCATCCAAGGTTGGCTCAGTACCACTTGAGCTAAACCCCAGCCCAACAATTTTATTTTTTTGAGACTGGGTCTCGCTTTGTAGTTCAGGCTGGCCCTGAGCTCACTATGTAGCCCAGGTAATCCTCAAACTCACAGCAGTCCTTCTGCCTCTGCCTCCTGAGTGCTGGGATGACAGGCGTGAGCCACCACACCCGGCACTGTGGTATGTGGTATTGATGGCTGGTGGGCGTGAGTCACCACGCCCAGCATTGTATGTGGTTACCGGGGATCAAACTCAGGACCATGTGCTTACGAAGCAGATGCTGGAACCACTGAGCTAACCCGCCAGCCCAACAATTTTTTTCTTTAATTTAAGCATTCACTTCCTATTCTGATCGCCCCCTGCATACTACAGTTTGAGCACCACCGGTCTAATGGGATGTCACAGGGGAGGGAAGGTTGTAGACACAGAGAACCCCGAGGACTCTTCACCTGATGTCTGCTCGGTGCCCCAGCCTCTGCTCGTCCCTCTCACCCTGCTGACTAGCACAGTCCGGGCTGCCTGGGCCCTGGGCTCTGGAATCCTGTGTGCCCTCTGTCCTTTCGGGACCGTGACACCTGAGCCGTCCGTTCCCAAGTCCCTGCGGAAGCTGGTGCTGGCCTCTCTTGACCGAGAAAGGACCTTGGAACTTCGCAACAATCTGCTCTTTGCTCGGCCTGTTCCTGTGACTGCTGAGGGCAGCTGATTACCCTCCGCGCTGTAGACTTGAGGATCCCGTGGCAGGCAGAGGTTGGCACTTGGCTACGCTGCAGACACGTCAGTAGAGTCCATCTCGAAAGCACTGTCATCCAGCTTGGCATCCCCAGTCACTACTTTGTCAGTCAGTAAGTCAATCAATTACTCAACAAGTTTTTACAGACTGCTGCTTAGAGGTCCAGACATGATTTATTTAACTTCTCTTGGCTCTGTTGGGCCTTGGGCAGGGCTTGGTTCGGTGTCCTTACGTTATCCCTGATTTAGGATCTATTTCCATACCACGTTGTCCACAGTTGGCTGCCTTTATGGTCATACCAGGTTGCTGAGCTGTATTTTACATGAATTTCACTATCTACTACATAGTCTGCACCCCTCAACAAAGTTATGAAAAGAAAGGGAAAAACAGTTATTTAGTCCTCCAGTGTAACTGACTGATTTAGCAAGCAGTTGTGATTTGATAAAGTACCTCTCTGGTTCTGTTGGGTTTTCCTTGAACTTCAATTAAATTAAAATTATAGGGCCAGGAATTTAGCTCAGCAGTACTATGCCCACCTTGCAAGTGCAAGGCCCTGAGATTGATCTCCAGTACCCCCCCAAAAAAAGCAATTAAAATTAGAAATTCTGCAGATAACCACTTAATTCTATGAAAGAAATGTGTTCTTCCCCCTGCCAGCCTCTTTCCTCACAAAAGCCCCCATCTTCAGCAGAAATGACCTTTGCTCTCACAATTTGAAGTTCTCTTCTAGATCCACAGAATAGCCTCATATATGTAATACATTTATTAACACACAGTTTCACGTTCAACTCAGAAATCTGTTTAAGGTTTTTGTTTTTGTCTGTTTGCTCACTTTTTTATGAGCCAGAGCTAGTTCAGCGCGTTTTAACATGCACTGAGAATGTCAACTCAGCCCGGAATTTGTGTGCAAGAGTGGCCTGCAGGGGAGGACACGTCCGGCCGGGTCTCTGAGGACTGAAGCCAAACGCGCGCTTTGTAAGTTACACAGGGGTCCGTCCGGGGCGCAGCCTCCGAAGGTCTGGACCGTGCGGCTCTTCGTTCTGTCCTAGATTTCACGTGGTCTGAAAGTGGCCCCAATCTTGACTCTGATCTTCACACTGGACGTACCACGGGTGTCCAAGCAAAGCACCACCGGCCCGTCCAAGACGCAGCAAAGCTCCTGGGCCCGGGTGACCAGCCCTGCTACCTCTCAGGCTGTGCTTCCGCCCACAGTCCAGGCTTCCGGGCTGAATTTAGAATTCATTCACTGTGGGTGGCGCTGAGCACAGCCCTCTCTGGGGAAACACTGTGCCCAGTAATTTTACCTCCGTGTTGCTCCACGATCTATTTCAGTCTGAGTGATGTACACTCTCTTCCTTTTTCCGTCTCATCTCTCTGTTAAATCAATGCCCCACCTGGAACAGGGAACCAGGAAATGGAATGTGACTCAGAGTGTTGCTGATACCGCCCCGTAGAGCTCCCAGCAACTTCCCCACGAACACCTCGGTGGGCCAGACCTTCCTCCGGGTGGGTTGCTGTTGTCCCTGCCTGTGTGTGACAAAAGTGTCTCCCTCAATAAAACCAACACAGTTGGGCTGACCTCTGCCGTGTTAAAGCCTCATCTGAGATCATCGTGAGACAGCTCACGATCATTCTCACTGTTGGAGGTGAAATTGAACATGGCGTTCATCTCTCCGGAGTATTTGGGTGTCAAAAGGAACATGGGGACAAGTTACTTCACCGAATCAAGTTCTCAGACCAAGTCAACAAAAGAAGAGTGAAATAAAAACTAACTTCTCATAACTTTCTCTAATCTATTTTCTCTCATAGCACAGAATGTCCTATCCAAATAACGTCCGAGAAGTTGGATAATTAGCTTTCCCTTCTGTTGGATTTCACTTTGAGGCAAAGACAATATTGTCTTATTTTTTATTTTTCTTTTTTGGTTTTTCGCCTAGTAAAATGGGCCAGCATCGCTGCCTCTAGTTTCTTTACTTAGTGTTAATGTATCTAAAAGTAGAGGAGGTATTATTATTTAAACAGGCCAGTGGTGCCATCACTACTGTATTCTATTTATTTTTATATTATCCATTTTCATTGTCACCTACTCTATGTGTGGTTTGTTAACAAGCCTTTTCTGCATTCTTCATGACCTACACATTGTGTCAAGGTCGTAAACCACAGAGGAGAGAGACTCAGAAAAGTGACACAGCACTTAGAGCAGTGCAGAATGTCACAGTTCTCGGTAAATATCAGCTAACTTTTTTTTTAGCTTTTTGAGACAGGGTCTCGCTTTGTAGTTCAGGCTGGCCCTGAGCTCACTTGCCCTGAGGCAAGCCGCCGTGAACTCAGCAATCCTCCTGTCTCTGCCTCCCGAGTGCTGGGATGACAGGTGTGAGCCACCACGTCCGGCACTGTGGTATGCAGTGTTGATTGTTAGTGGGCGTGTCTCCACGCCCAGCGTTATATGTGGTTACTGGGGATTGAACTCAGGACCTTGCGCTTGCGAGGCAGGTGCCGGAACCACTGAGCCAACCCTCCGGCCCAGTATCAGCTAACTTTTATCACACACAGCTACTACGTGGGAGAATTTGAGTTCAAACTCAAAACAGAATCCTTTGGTTTTGTACACATGGCCTCAAGTTTTAGACTTGGTTTCCGGAAGAGTTATTTTAATACTGTTGATGTGACCAGGTAGAGCAAATACTGCATGAACTGTATTTATTTGTCAATATCTTTAACATTAACTTGTACTAAGTTAATGCTCATCTGTGCCTGTGCTGGTTTTCTTTGTTCTTTCTTGGCTTTGGTTTTCGGTTTTCATAGTGCACAGTGGTGAGTTTTTAAGAAAGCCTTCAGACTAGGAATTCAGTTTTGTGGGTTGCGAAGAAGGTGAGGAAAATAAAGGTGAAATGAAACAGCCATGTTGTAAGGAATCACAAGATATTCCCCTACCAGTGGAGGCTCCCACACGACCCTCTAGAGCAGGAGGAATAAAACGTCATTCTAAACATGGGCTTTGCTTTGAATTAGAGAAATCACATTTGGATTCTGTTTTGTTTCTAACTGAAGTTTTGGAAAATACACTTAGCATTTCTTTGGAAGAGTTTCTAAAATGTTAACTGTGTCAGCGGGTTATTGCATAGAGGACCTGTGACAATTATAACTTTTATTTGCAAGTTAGTAAATGACGCAGCTGTCATTTGGGAGAAGAGCTTGCGTCATGGAGGAGAGCTGGGCCCGGACTCCGGGGACCTGACAGGCAGCGGGACTTCTCGCCTTTCCTGCCGGAATCTTCTGGTCTCCTCAGTCTTACGGATCTTCACATTTGTTTAGAGGCCTCAGTTGTGATGAAAATTTCTACGGAGGAGCAATCACCACTTGCAGAGCTACCAGTTTTGGCCTCTGCAATTAAAAAAAAATGAAGACAGGGACCAGAGATTTAGCTCAGTGGTTCTGGCACCCGCCTAGCAAGTGCAAGGTCCTGAGTTCGATCCCGGTAACCACATACCACAGTGCTGAGCATGGTGACTCATGCCCACCAGCAATCAGTACCACATACCACAGTGCCGGGTGTGGTGGCTCACGCCTGTCAACCCAGCACTCTGGATGCAGAGGCAGGAGGATTGCTGAGTTCGAGGCTTGCCTGGGCTGGGCTACATAGTGAGCTCAGGGCCAGCCTGAACTACAAAGTGAGACCTTGTCTCAAAAAGAAAAAAAATGAAGGAGGTGGCTATGCATGTACACAGCACACGCACACGCGCACACACACACACACACACACACACACACACACACACCTGTGGAATTAACTTGACCTAGGTAGGTGGAAACTGAATTTAAAAGCCTAGAACTGGCTGGGCGTGGTGGCTCACGCCTGTCATCCCAGCACTCGGGAGGCAGAGGCAAGAGGATTGCTGAGTTCGAGGCTTGCCTGGACTACATAGTGAGCTCAGAGTCAGCCTGAACTACAAAGTGAGACCCTGTCTCAAAAAAAAAAAAAAAAAAAAAAGCCTAGAACTGATAACTACATGGCTTTATGCTAAAGCAGAGTGTGAATTTGGAAAGCCATCTTGGACTGGCTCAGGCCATGTTAGCCTGGTGCTCTTGCCAGAAGACCCCGAAAACATGAGCCCCGAGCTGATTATGCTCGCAGGCCATGGTTTGACGGAGGTTGCCAGCTTCTGGGGGCCTGAACAGCATGTGCGGAGAGACTTGTGGAACACAGCTGGGTCCTGCTGAAGCTCTGGCCTGGCTGGATCCCAGAAGCCGAGCTCTCAAACTGTGACTCCCACGGGCGTGTGAGTCCGAGCTTGTTTGCACCATCCTCTAATTGGCTCGTGTGTGCTCATACCACCCCAGCAAGCCCGAGAACATTTGAAAACAGAGCAGGCTATTTTTGATTTCTTCAGAGAATCTGCCAGAGTCATGGGCTCCTCTTGTTGACCGACAGCCACTGCTCGCAGTGACTTCAGTCACAAATACAGAAAGACAGTCTATGTTCCAAGTACTCAAGGAGTGTGTCATAGAGCCACGCAGGCATGGACACAAGCAGAAGCTCTCTGGGAAATCTGCAGTGGATACCCAGAGTCCCCAAGAGTGACTCTTGGAGTCTGCAAACTGCCTAGCGTATTCATAATTGCTTGAACCGCGTTTATTCGTTTATCTACTCATTTTCTAATTTGGAATTAAATGTAGTATGAAGGGTGTCATACTCAGTACCATGAATACAAACATGAATAATATACATGGTGTCTTCCTTAAAAGGTGGGACAAAACTATAAATGCAAAAACTGTGACATCAAGCACAGGACTGTGTATATCACGGTGCGAGGCCGTATGAACTGGCAGTGTGAGTTAATGAACAGGGGTCTTGCAAAATAGGAAAGGAGCTGGCTTTGCATACAGATGCCGCACTCTGCTATTGGCTGCACCGCTTGGCTGTTTTGAGCCTGTCTCCCATCTACAAATACAGATCAACCCACCTCCTGGGACTGTTGAAAGAATGAAGTGGGAAACACAAGGCAAGAGAGGAGCTGCAGTGTCGTGGGAGATCACAGGTGAGCGTCCACGGCTGCCTGAGAAGGTGGGGAGGACTTCACGCAGTGAAGTGGCCTGATCTTGGAGACTACATACGAAGTTCCGTGTTCGATCATTTCCTCAGAGACTAAAGAGCAGTGCTGTGTATTGGGTGCTGTGCTCCCAAGCGAGCACGATCTGAGTGCTCCTGGAGCTCATCTCCAGTGGGAGAGACCGATCAGGACCGGTGATCGGACACCGTGAGGATGAGGAGGACGCTGAGCTGGAGGACGGTGACTCTTGGATGTATTCAGGGACTTCTGGCCAAAGCACCAGGCTAACGCCGCCTCGTACCCAGCTTGCAAAGGCCTTTCCAGACCCACTCCCTGTGTCTAAGAATAAAATTACACAGGTACAATCATTGGATCCAGGACTTCAAACTCAGTTTCTAAAACCTAATTCTATTACTCTTTCTGGTGTGACCACCTTGTTGTTCTTCTTTTAACTGAGGAAAGGAACTGCGAGACCCACACCTCAAGCTGAATACCCTTCCTGGAGACTTCTCTTCACCGAAGCTGAACATTCTGTCCAACAGTGGAGCCCTTAAGACTGAAGTGACCAGACGCTGAGGGAAAGAGAGGAAATAAAGGAAGAGAAAGGAGCTCACCTGCCTGGTGAAGCTCCCTAGAGAATGACTTTTTCCGACATGCCTGACTAGCTCTAGCAGCTGTGCTCTCAGGGAGAAGGGTGGGGAGGTTATCTGGCTGACAGGAGCACGCCATGCTGAGAGGACAAGATGGCGCCTTCCGGAAATCCAGTGTGCACATTTGCCACACTCAGAGGAGCACTGGCTGAACAAGGGAAGAAGAACAGAATGAACACTGAACACGGATGAGGGCAGCATTTAATGAGGGTCAACACGAGAGTATGCAAGCGAGTTCATTCTGAGCCACCAGCGCGAGCCAACCCCTTCCTGTCTGCCCCCAGCTCTCCCATTTGCCCACTTGCCTAACTACCCACTAGGTTTTAGGCTGACTCTTCTGCATGAATTCAGATTTTTTGCTCATCAGAGGTGAGGCATTTTCTTTTAATTAGAAGGATATTCTCCTCAGGCTCTGATGATACAGAAAGCATCCTCTACACAAGGCCATGAGCGAGGGATGAGATAAGGTTTGGTTCATTTGACAACCTTGGGAATGGCCAAAACCAAGCAGGAGGGAGCTAAGAGGAAATGTAAGTAGATACGGGAAAGTTAGAAGTCAGTGTTAGTCCCTAAACAGTAAAGCAATATGAGATGAATATTTAATGAATCTATTTGAATGTGCATTTGCAGAATTAAAGAAGGAAAGGAAAAGACTGAAGGCAAGAGACCAAACATGCATCTGTGTCACTGTACACATGTTCTGTTTGAAGGAAAAGTTCTAGAAGGTAGAAGTAAAAAAGTCAATAGAGGGTGTAGTATCGGCCATTGTAGAGAAGCATTATTTTACTGCATTGATATTTGGAAACTTTCCTTCAAACAAATTTCTTCATTGTATGAGGCCTCACTGAATCTGTTTAGCCTAATGCTCAAAGGGGAAACGTCCTGTGTTGGATCACTGTCCAGTGTCTTCTGTTAACATGTCTCACCGCTGTCTCAAGTCCACCTACTTAGTGAATATGTGCGTCTTTCTCCACTGATTTCTGCAAACCAGTGCTCTCAGGCTCCAGCCGCTCGCGATGTAGGCTTTCCCCCGCATGGTCCGTAGCTTGGGGTAGCAGCACTTCTGTGTGTCTGTTTGAAAATCTAGTGCGCCAACTTCAGAGTCTTTTATCCCTCCCCACCTTCTTTCTCCCCGAGTTCCTTCCTTTACTTTTTAATTTGAGCTATTTTCCTGAATGGTCCAAATCTTCCAGGAGCTTCAGAGGAATGCTCATTTATGTTCTGATGTGTTGAAACCGTATTCCATAAACAATCTTAACACTCTCCTCACAGGGGTGGAAATGTGGAGTAAGAAGAGTGTTTCCCTTAGTCTCCTCAGCACCCCAGAGAGCCACAGGCGAGCTGTCCTCCAGCCCACACTGGCCCTGAGCTGATTACTCTTTCCCTTCATTTCGGCCAAACATTTCATTCTTCTACAGGGTTTCTAGGTCAGCCGTTTCCACCGTGTTAGGCTGGCCTCTGACGAGCTTTTATGAGGCATCTCATTTCCTTCTGGAAATTGTGCCTCTCTCCCTGTCTCTGTACACTTTTAGAATTGCCTTTACCACCTTCTTCTTCTGTCTGGTACCCTCACTGACCCAGTGACGGAGGACGTGATCGTATCTTATTCCTGTCTGTGTGAACACTCAACAAACCATGATTGAATAAACAAAATGAACGCGTTCTTAAGGGAAGAGGTGCCTCTTTGTAGACCAGTGACACACATAACAGAGCGAGGGGATCTGTTTGCAATCTGAGAAGTCAATGAATTTTGACTGAAATGTGAGGGAAGGCAGACAAGGTGAGGGAAGGCTGACTGGCTGGCTGGTAAAAGTCTCTCCGGCGCTCTCACCGTTCTAAGTGCCGCGGAGAGCAAGGCTGACTCCCGTGTAAGCGTTCTCTGGACTTAGATTGTCGTCCTTCAGGCAGCAATCAGATCTACCTCTTGCTACCGGAAGGCAGCAAAGATGGGTCCCACTGGGATTCTGATTTCTCACTCCGTAGAAAGGAAAAGAACATGCACCAACCCTGGAGGCTGCAGCTCCCAGGCTGTGCCGCCTCTTCCTTGCACGCTCTGTGAGCAGGTGGCACCGGGTCTGCAAATGTGTTCAGACCCCGAGTCCGAGCTGACAGGTGCAGGATCCAGGGCCTGACCCTCCCTGGACAGCCTGGGCCTTGGTGCCGCGACTGCTCTGGGAACCACTGTCATACAGCATGTTTATTCCCAACTCTTCTGTGATTTCTGTTTCTTGGCAGCCCATTCAGAAAGACATTCCTTGGTGAGATACGTCGATACCTTCCTTCGGGCTGGCCTGGTCTCCACCCATTTATAAGATGCAGCTTTGAATTTGCCTGCTCTTATTTCTTGTTGATTTCAGAGTCAGGGCTCAGAAGGCAAGCAAAAGGCGGAGCTTCCGTGTCCCTGACCCTGCCACAGAGCCAACGCCCTGGGGAGCCGAGGAAAGAGAGGGCTTCCTGCAGGGGCTGTGTGGGGGTCTTGACAGATGTGGGAGTGGGAGGTGTTGGCTTGAGGCTGTGGAGCGTGGAGTTCTGGTCTGTAGATGAGGGTGGCGTCAAGGACTTAGTTAACTTGCTCCTCACATTTCCCTGAAAGACTGTATCACCCAATTAGGGAAAGTTACACAGCACTGAAGTTACACATATTATTCATTCAGTAAGAACGCCTCACCGGCTTGGTCATAGGCTGACTTCTCCTGGCTCAGCTATGAATGCTGAAGAAGTGAGTCACATTTCAGAGGTGAGATTTCCTCTTTTGGTAAACCAACAAAAGAGAACATTTTCCTGTAGGTTTTAGATATCATTCTATGTGTTTGGGGGTGAAAAAGTTAATCAGAAAACTTTCAGAAAGTGTGCTTTTGCTTCCGTGGAGCCAGAGGACTTCAGTAACTAAAAATTGAGACCAACACCCAAGTCTACATGTCTGTTAGTGGCTGTCCTGACTTACACGTGTAACTGTTGCTATTCCAGTGCCTGGTTCGGAGCCGACATCTTACGGAGAAAATAACCCTGGAGTCAGGATCCTTGGGGTGTGCTGGGTTCAGCTCTGTTACCGTGTGAAGGCTGAGTCCACATTCTCCGGAAAACAGAGGCTCTGGCTGTGAATTTCCTCCTTCTCTTTCGCAGCTCTGCAGCCCTGTGCATCCACAAAAGATCCCAACACATGGACTGAAGCCCAGTATTTTTAACTCTGTTTTCTTCTTTCCCTCCATTTCTTCTTCATTTCTTTTCTCGGGCCCTTCCTCAGTGTGACCTTGACAAGCCCCGGAGCAGCTCAGGCCTTGCTTCTGCCTTCTGCGAGGTGGATCTGGACAGCTGCCACCTCTGGGGTTGTTGTGGGCATTGGGGTGAGGACTATATATGTAAAGCGAACAGCTTAGCGGAAGCTCTTGCCACTGCTATTTTACTATACAGAGATCAAGACGAGCTTTCCATTTGGGGGAAGATAACGGTTCATGACAGGAGGTGCCATTGCTTGAGGGATGAGGTGGATCTGAAGACGAGGTGGACACCTTAGGGCCCACACGGCCGGCTCTAAACATGGAGACCCACTTCCGGCGACTCCTCCACCATCTTCAGGGTTTCATATGTTGTCTGGCACTTTTCAAGGTTTTGAAGGACAGTTGTTAAAAATACCGCCATGTTGAGGGGCAGAAGGGCGTTGGGAGAGGCCCTTCCCCAGGAGGGGCTAGCAGGGCCCCCTCAGGGCAGCGCAGGGCGGGCTGAGTGCCAGCGGAGGTCAGGGCGCTTAGCACCGAGCGCCCTGTCCTGGCAGGAGGCTCCCCTGCGCTGAGAGCGGGCGGGGGAGGCGGAGCCCCACTCGGCCTGCGCCCGCCGGGCGGCCTTGCTCTGCTCCTGAGGCCCAGGCCTCGCTGACGGGAGGGGCAGCGTCTGGGTCAGGAGCTAGGCCTCGCCCAGCTCCTCTCTGCCGCCGGGCAGCCGTCTGGGAGCGGACTGCTGTGCAGCGCGGGAGACTTCCCGAGGCACACGCACACGCACACGCACACGCACACTCACCTCTGGAATCACCGCCCCTGATTAATAAAACAGCTCCGGCCCCGGCTGCCCGCCTCACACACGCCCCCTTCTGGGCAGGGGCGCGGTGCTGAAAGGTCTGACACGCCCTGCCGCCACCTTCCTACCGTGGCCGCATTTCCGAGCCCGTGACCTCACCCGGCCCGGGGCTGCCCGGGCTTCGTCCCAGGGGGGGAGGGGCGGCCCGCAGGGAGCCAGGGCTGCAGGGGAAGGAATCCCGGCCTGCTCCTCTTCACACTCCAATTATGTACACGGAGAAGAAACCCTGGCCTTGTCTCTTCCTCTCTCCCTGTCTCGCTATGTCCTACCCTCTGCCTGCCTGCCTGTCTGTCTCAGTCTGTCTGCCTGCCTGCCTGTCTGTCTGCTTGCCTGTCTCTGTCTCTCTGTCTGCCTGCCTTTCTCTGTCTGTCTCTGAGCTTCTGCTGAAGCACAAGTCTAGAGAATCTTTCAGCACTTGAAAGCCCCGCCCGGGCCAAGTCTGCTCGGCGAGGGTTTCCGCCGTGGGCACAGACGCGAGGCCCACGCGGCGCCTGCGTGTCGGCTGCTCCCCCTCAGCGCTCCGCTTCCCACCCCGGCCGGCAGCCGCCTCGCGCGCTCCCCGGGACTTCGGGCCCTCAGCGAGCGTGACTGTGAACTCACACAAACACAAGCACACACACACACTCACAAACACAGGCACACACTTGTCCCTGCCGATGTGTCGATACTGCATTCTGTGGTAAAAACAGATACTGAATCTTTTTAAAAAGCACTTTGATATTTCCTTTAAGAGGGTATTCAATTGTCCACTAAAGAAATAGGCAAGTAACTACTCAAAGCTTTGTATCCATAGCCATCGACTATTTAATTGATACAGTAGAAATTTTAGTACAATAAAGACACTTCTTGTTTACAGGGTTTAAATTTAAATTCATAGGCCACTTAAGTGCAATATATCTGGGAACTAGGAATTAAAAAGACAAGAATTGGCGGGGGAAACAATTATTTTTAATTTAATTTTTATTCTATATCAAGTTTAAATGCACTTACTTTAGAGTCAAATAGTTCCACAAGACTTTGTAAAACCATCAGTTTTGAATTTCCCAAAGACAGCTTTTTCCTCCCCTCCCCTCCCCTTCCGTTATCTCTTGTACGTGTTCCTACAGTGAGTGATGGGCCTTTCCGGGTTTATTTCAGTTGTAAACATCCCCTATTTGCATTCCTCCTTGGAAACAAAGCAGAGTTCGCTGGCCCTACTCTCCTTCCCCTTCTCCGTCCTCTGCGTATAATTACATCATATTTGGTTGAATCAATATTCAGTGCTTAGACATGTCTGTTCATTTCAGAAGCACATTTTTGGTTTGGGCCTTTAAATTTGGGAGGTCTGACGTTTTAAATTCTTTATATATTCTAGATAGTAGATCTTTGAGGAACAGCTGGTAAAATTTTTTGCCCACATTATACGTTGTCTCTTCACTCTGTTGCTGGTTTGTTTTGCTGTGCAGAAGCTTTTTAATAAGATGAGGTCCCAGACGTTTCTCAAAGAAGTAGAAACAGCAAATAAACATATGAAAACTGTTCAGCATCATTGGTTATTTGAGAGATGCAAATTAAAACAACACTGACATTCCATCCTACTCCAGAAAGGATGGCTACTATCAAGGAGTCAGCCCGGGCCAGAGATTTAGCTCAGTGGTTCTGGTGCCTGCCTAGTAAGCACAAGGTCCCTGGTTCGATCCCTGGTAGCCACATACAACAGTACCAGGCATGGTGGCTCACATTCACTGGCAATCAGTACCACATACCACAAATGCCAGGCTTGGTGGCTCAAGATTATAATCCCAGCACTCAGGAGGCAGAAGCAGGAGTATTGCTGAGTTCGAGGCTTATCTGAGGTACATAGTGAGCTCAGGGCCAGCCTGAACTACAAAGTGAGACCCTGTCTCAGAAAGAAGGAGGAGGAGGACAAGGAGGAGGAGAGGAAGAGGAAGTCAGCTAATAACAAAAGTTGTGGGGGGCAAAGGAACCCTTTTCCATTGCTGGTGGGATTGTAGACTGGTACAACCATTGTGGAAATCAGTAGGGAGAGTTCTCAAAAAACTAAGATAGAGGTCCCAGTTGACCCAGCTATTCCTCTACTGGTTATCTTCCCAAAAGAATTAAAAGCATACCACAGTTCTATATGCACCCATGTTTATAATGGCAGTTTTTAATACCTAACTCTTGGAAATAAGCTAAATGTCATCAAGCGGTAACCAAATAAAAAAGATGTGATTCTTTTATAAAATGGAGTGGCAGTCAGCCATAAATAATGTTAAACTAGAGTCCTTTATAGCTAAAGGAATGCACCTAGAGGGTATACTCTCACACATACCAAATAGTTTCTCTGGTACGAGAAACTGAAAGCGTTAAGAACAAAATATACAGTAGATAATGTGAAAAAAGAAGAAAAGTTCCAAAGGGGATGGGGAAGGGTAGGTAAGGGAAATGAAAGAATGGAAAGGAAAAAGTATGAGAAAAAAATTAAAAATCGAAACAATGTGTTCTTGTAAACAGGAAGGGTTGGAAGGATGGAAGGGGAATAGGGAAAAAACAAGAGCAAAGATATATCATGTTCTAGTAAAAATTCCCAGTGATGAATGTGAGAATGTACACCTACAATGTACCAATAAACTTATTAGAATTTTTTAAATAAAATGAAAATAATGTTCAGACTTTAGATATTAGGCTATACCATGCAGTACACTACAAGTATTTTTTTCCTTTTCTTTGTACACATTTTTTCTCTTCAGAATTGACAACCACTTTTTCTTCTGCATTTTCTAAGTACATGTCATGAAACTTTTTCCATAAATTTTTCTTCATTCTGTTTAAATGTCCTCCCAACATTTAAAAATATGTGAGGATATCTATTCATATCATCTGTTTAAGAGCCAATTCTCCTGAAGTCTCTTGACCTGTTCTCTTTCCTTTTTCCTTTCTTCCTCTCTCTCTCCCTCCCTCTTTTTCTTCTTTCCTTTTTTTTTTTTAAGTCTTTTGGAGATAGGCTGACCTTGAACTCATTAAGTAGCTCAAGGTGGGCTCAAGCCCCCTGCTTCAGCCTCCCCAGTGTTGGGATTACAGGTACGCACAACCCCACCTGGCTGACCTTTTCTAATTGTGACTGGTGGCCCTCTTGGCCAGATCTGTTAACTGTGTTGCTGTATTCTTTCCTCGGATTCTCCTGGGGTTTCCTTTTTGCTCACTCTTGAGTCAGAGTCGCTGTTTCTTAGACCTCACATCTCTTTTCCTCGGTTTTCCTTCTCATCATGAAGACTCTCTCACTAGTAGCTCCCTGAGAAATGCTGATGAGAGGTGGTTTGTTTTTTTTTTTGAGACAGGGTCTCGCTTTATAGTTCGGGCTGGCTCTGAGCTCACTATGTAGCCTAGGCAAGCCTCAAACTCAGCAATCCTCCTGTCTCTGCCTCCTGAGTGCTGGGATGACAAGCGTGAGCCATCAAGTCCAGCACTGTGGTATGTGGTATTGATGGCTGGTGGGCGTGAGTCACCACGCCCAGCATTGTATGTGGTTTCTGGGGATTGAACTCAGGACCTTGCGCTTGCCAGGCAGGCGCTGGAACCACTGAGCTAATCCTCCGGCCCGAGAGGTGATATTTTTGAGGCTTAGTCTATTTCATAGTGTCTTTATTTTATTCTCATATAAAGCTTATAATTAAGCTAGTTATAGTGTTTCAGCCTGAAAATATTTTCCCAGATTTTTAAAGATACTGGTCTGTATTTTATCTTCCATTGCTGCCCTTGAGAACTCCAAAGCCCATTCTGATTTTCTTTCTTTATTTTTTTTGGCAGTAATGAGCACTGAATCCAGGATATGCTGAGCAAGTATTCTGTCACTGAGATACTTCCCATTCCCTCGTTAGTTCATTTTAAGCCAGGGTCTCACTAAGTTGCCCAAGCTGGCTTTCATACTGCAACTGTCTTAGACCCTTAAGGAGTAGGAGTCTAGAGGCGGGCAGGTATGATCACTCCTAGCTGCAATCCAGATCTTTGATCCCTGTTTGTTATTTGTTATCTTGGAAATGTCCATGATCATATTATAAGATTTCATGGTCTGAGCATATTTTTATCTACAATGGATGCTCTTTTAATCTAGAAACCTTTGTCCTTCTATTGTGAGAAATTCTCTTGATACATATTATTTAATGATTTTTTTTCCATTGCATTTTATGTTTTCTCACTAAAATTTCTGTTATTCCAACGGTGGACAATGTGCATACTCTTTAGTTGTATTTGCCCTTTTCCTTTCATTTTCATCTCTGTCTTGCTCACCAACTGTGTTAGGTTTTAGGACAGACTAGAAAACTTCAACATAAGCTCTTATACTCTTTTCTGCTAAGCCAGTCTCAGTTGCTGGCGTCTTTCTCTTGTTTTCTTCTATCTTGGTGTCTGTGCTTCAGGGATCTGACGCAGCTCTGGAGACAGCTGGCACCAGATGCCCTCATGTTCTCTCCCAGCACAGTTATAGGGCTTGTTTTCCACACTTTCGGGCTGTCCCTTTTACAGTAGAAACTTCCTGTAGGTGAGAAGACTGATTTTCCTCAGCTCTCTGCATTTCTTGGCAAAACCCTAATGTAAATATTTTTTGACTGTCTTATCTGAATCTACTCCTCTCCTCTCAGAAGGGTGTGATGTCCAGGGCCAGAGCTCCATGGACCTGGCAGGAGCCCTTCATGCCAGGGGTCTCAGGAGCACCTTCTTTTAGAAGCTTCTGTTTCCCACACTGTGTCTGGTGTCCTGGAGGGCGACTTCTCTGTGGGGGACAGGAAATGACATCAGAAGGTTCTAGTGTCATCCTCAACAGTCTTTTAAATAGTCTTCCTGTTTTTATGCCTACCTCATCCTTACTCCAAAAGGCAATTTTTCTCACCAGTTCTGGAGACTTCATGGAATTTTGAGGGCAAATCATGTTGCTTTTCGGCT
Source organism: Thryonomys swinderianus (assembly GCA_004025085.1). Lineage (NCBI taxonomy): Eukaryota > Metazoa > Chordata > Mammalia > Rodentia > Thryonomyidae > Thryonomys > Thryonomys swinderianus. The sequence goes on from PVIC010009800.1 coordinate 30,327, forward strand.
TTCTCCACTCCTGACTTAGGACTTGGCGTTCCTGGGTCAGCTTGTTTGTAGAGATTGCTCAAAACTGCTTTTCTTTATAACTGAAGAAAGTTTAAAAATGGCAAATAAATATGTGTCTCTGGGAAACAGCATAAGGAAATAGTTGCTAAGAAGAGCTGATTTTTTTAAACAGCATCAACACGAGGCAACATTAACTATTATATTCCCCCAAAGAGAATAAATTGTTCAGTAGTTTTTTAAAAGTGTATTGGCCCATCGTGTGCATGTAGAAAAATGGAGGGGTCTATGCAGCAGCCAGAGATGCCTAAGCACCTGAAAGGCAGAAAAATCTGCTGAAGAAAGCCAGGAGGGAAGAGGACGAGAAAATGGTGACCTCACCCTGACCCCATCAGTTGTAAACAACATGAGGCGACTTCCTAAAAGACAAGCTTGCAAGTGCCAGGCGTGTCCTTTCCTGGAATTCCACACTCTGGAGGCTGAGGCAGAAGCATCACAAGTTCAAACCCAGCCCACGCAACTTAGCAGCTTAGTGAGATTCAGTCTCAAGACAAAAGTAAAACAAATAAATTTAAAAAATAAAGCACGTGTCGGGGAGGAGGCCTGGAGTTGTAACTCAGTGTGAGAGGCCTGAGTTCAGTCCCTGGTACTGAAGGGAGAAAAAAATTATGGTAAGAAGGTGTTAACACTGGTGTCCTAGCCCCTTCTCGTTCTTGCTTCGCAGAATCATAGTGTGTGTTGAAAAAGGAAATCTGGTGGCGTTGACCAAGGTGGAATCAGCGTACGATGAAGAGAAAGCGCGAATGTCACTTCCCTTTAGTGGCAGAGAGGACGCTGTACATAGACCTTTTACTGTAACACGGTTACCTGGCCAAGACATTCGGACACACAGCTGTCATCTCCCTCAGTGTCACGGATCTTTCAGTCACCCTAAATTACCTCACATTTCCTCAAGGTCACTTAATTTCTTGCTTTGTCTTCTGTTATTTCAGTCCTGTTTTGATTATGTTGCGGGATTCTCAGGATATGGACTTCACAGTGAACGTGGTTCTTTGTACCAGATAGAGAGAGATGATCCCTACTGTCAAAAATTCTTTTCACACAAATGCACGAAGCAAAGTTAGCAAGCGCTGGCAAGGGTGTGGCACTGTAGGGGCTGGAGGGTTAGCTGGAGGGTTAGCCCACCAACGATCAACACCCAACACCGCATACCACAATGCTGGGCGTGGTGGCTCATGCCTGTAATCCCAGCACTCGGGAGGCAGAGGCAGGAGGATTGCTGAGTTCCCGGCGGCTTGCCTGGGCACCATAGTGAGCTCAAGGCCAGCCTGAACTACAAAGCAATACCCTGTCTCAAAAAGCAAAAAAAAAAAAAAAAAGGAGAGCACTGTAAACTCTTGGTATGAATGTGAATTAGCACAGCCATTATAGAGAAAGGTAGGAAGGTTTCTCAGAATTAAAACATCGAGGGCCATGGATTTAGCTTAGTGGTTCCGGTGTCTGCCTGGCAAGCGCAAGGTCCCGAGTACGATCCCTGGTACCACATACCACAGTGCTGGGTGTGGTGGCTCACGCCTGTCATCCCAGCACTCTGGAGGCAGAAACTGGAGGATTGCTGAGTTCGAGGTTTGTCTGGGCTACATAGTGAGCTCACGGCCAGCCTGGACTACAACGTAAGACCCTGTCTCAAAAAATTAATTAATTAAACACAGAGCTACTGTATTTCAGCAATCTAACTCTTGGAGATAGGTCCAGAGAGAATGAAATCAGTATGCTAAAGAGACACCTGTACCACCATGTTTCCAATAGCACTATTCAGAGTTGCCAAGATAAGAAAACAATGTCAGTGGCCATCAACTGGTGAACAGATGAAGAAAGTATGGTACATGCAACATCATGAAATAAAACTCAGCAATAGTAAAGAAGAAATACTGACATTTGCAACAAAATGGATGGAGCTGGATGACATTATGTGTTTGCATTTTTAATTTTGTTTCTTTGTTTTGGGACTAGAACTTGGGACCTTGTAACTGCGAGGCAGGCACTGGAACCACTAAGCTCAATCCTTGGGCCTCTGATGACACCATGAAAAACTGATAAATGTTTGAGGAGATAAATATATTTGAACTAATTTAAACATTATACAGTGTATATTGAAATACTACCTGTACCTCATACATATGCACAAATTGACACGTTTAGGTATCAATTTAAGAATGAATTTAATACCACACTGTTTCTCTGGTGTGAGGAACTGAAAGTAGAAATAAAGACTGAAATGTACAATGGAGGTTGGGAAACAGGAAGAAAGCACTTGAATGTGAAGGCGAACGAGGGAGGAGGGAGAAAGGAGGGGATAAGGAAAATGGAAACAGAAGGAAAATGGAAACAAAGTTTTTGACCATAAGGTGGGAAAGAAGGGTGAGGGGGAATTGGATAAAATAAAATCTATGTAACAGTAAAAATAAATTCAAATTTAAAAGAAGAACCAGAAAATTTCTAAAGTTACTGGAGTTCTATTTTGCCACTACTTTTAAAAAGTGGAGGGCACCGAGAGAAAAAGATCATTTGAAGATGTTAGGAAATATTAACCAATACTATTTTATTAAAAAGTTTGACTTTAAAATTGCTGAACAACAGAGATCAAGTAAAGCACGCAAGTGTGTCTCTCGAGGCCTTGTACGGCCTCAGTCACGTGTTTATACACCCTCAGTTGAAATGCAGGTTTCCCAAGGTTTTCTGCTCATCACCTGACTACACACAGCTCCAGAACTGGGAGGCAAATCCATACTAGTTCATCAGCCACCCCGATGTCACCCCCCGCCTTGGGACTTCCTGTTCCCATCTGAGCTCTAGTGTCATCCCATGTCGCATTCCAATCATTACTGTTTCCTGCTTTAAGATGGATTTCAGTGGTTTTCATACCATTCACATTGGGATACAGATAACAATTGACTAACAAGATCTTCTCATGTTTGCTTTATGTCTTTCACTTCCAGAAATGTTAACACAGTGCAAGGTGGTGTGTGTATTAAGGAAACTGTAAGAATGTATCGTGGGTGCAATCTCATGAAAAATTTGTAAGATACGATATTATTTTCCTCAGGGAAGGGAAAGGGAGTCCAGACAAATAAACACAACTGGGAGAGTCAATCCACCGAGGGTGAGATAGCTGTCTTTTCTGAGAGGCAGTGTTTAAGAGCTCGTTGATACTATCTCCTAGGGCAGTACCTTGCATGTACTAGGTATGTTACATGTACGTGCTGTTGGCTTATGTCATGGCTGATGGGTTTGGCCCCCTCTCACTGCCGTCTGGGCCCTTATCTGTGGTGGTCAAGGAATGACGTACATATAACCAGTCTTCAACATGGAGGCCCGAAGCCCAGAGCCCTCCGGAGCTCCCCTGGGAGGTTGAACAGCACCGGGTGCTGGACGTGCTCAGTTCTGCGGGATGGAACCAAAGCGCCAGCACTGAGGGAAACGGGCTGTGGAGACCTGCAAGCCTACTGGTTTACACTGCAGAGGCGCTTAATTTCTCTCTTTTTAATTGAATTCTTTATTGGTACATTTTATATACAGCTCACAATCACACTCAACATTGGGGAATTTGTACCAGTATATGACACAAGTTCATTCCCATTTTTACCCATAGCCCTACCCACCCACAACCCCCCACCCCTTATATACATGCTATTTCTTTTTCTTTATGAATCCTATTTATTCTTTCCTTTCATTATGTTCCCCCACATTCCCTTTGAATATTTCCTGTTTCACAAAATCTATCACACATTCTAGAACTCATTTACATCTACAGGTTTCTCATACCATAGAAAAGATACGGCATTTACATACCTGTCATCTATTTATTTCACTTATTAGTGTGTCCTCAAAGTGTATCCATTTGCACATAAGTGAATGAAACTTGTCGTTCTTTATGACAGAGTAATACACCATTTTATTTAAAAAAAAAAAAAACACATCTTCTTTATCCAGTCTCCACTTGATGGGCATCTGGGTTGTTTCCAAGACTGGGCTGTCACGAGCTGAGCTGCTGTGAACATGGGTGGGTGCACATATGTCTTTACAATATGAATTTCTTAATTCCTCTGGCTATATTCCTAGTAGGGGAACAGCAGGGTCAAATGGGACCTCTCATCCTAGTTTTGAGGAATCTCCACACTGATTGCCCAAGTCTACAATCCCACCAACAGTGGAGAAGGATTCCTTTCTCCCCACAGCCTCGCCAGCATTTATTACTGGTTGATTTTGCAATAGCAGCCTTTAACACAAACTTCAAGTCAGATACGTTAGTAACAGAGATGATGAGAGGGTACATAAATGATAGCTACCAACTTGTTCCTTTGGAAGAGATGAATGACTTTGTTCATATCTAAACTGTTTTGTGGTAAGAGGACTCAGTGTCAGCTTCAATTTTGTCTTATAAACTTTTTTTAAAGTTATAAAAATCTTAAGTTAATATGATTTTTCCTTATAAAAATAATTTATATAGGTTGCTATGTAGTTTGCTGCAGTCAAATCAAATGTCTTTATACTGAATTTTAACTTATTAACATTTTTTAATGCATTTATGTACCATTTGATCATTCCCTTTCCTCCAGCTGGCCCAAGAGACTGTATTATTCACAATGTGGAATTTATTTTAGTTAGTGTGGAATTTATTTTTCCTACAAAACAATTACTTGTTAGTTCTATTTCTTTGTTTTGGGTTTGAAATATTTCTGGAGTGCTAAATTGTATGTACATGATCTGTAAAGCTTTTCTACATGGCTAGCTGGTCTTTACCAGTACACTAATTACATTGTTCATGACTTCTAACCCAAAGACTGAACTTGGGGACATTTTTGTTTTCAGAACAATCATATAATTAAAATAAAAGACTATGTAAAAAAGTCATAAAATAACGAACATAGACTCATCATCTAGTATTGTCAAAAATAATAGTTATTTGAATCTCAACAAAGTAACATCATTTCTTTGGGGAAAGTCACTTGGTTGCTCAGTAATGATCTTATTTCACACACACACACCCCTCACACAGACACACACACACCTACACTCACACATAGATAGATATACACACACACACACACACACACACGGCCCCCAACAGACTTCCTTAAAATGAAAATACCAATACAAATAACAGATTAAAAAATCACATGGGAAAGCTCCTTCTCCTCCTTTTGGAGACAGGGTCTCGCTTTGTAGTTCAGGCTGGCCCTGAGCTCACTATGTAGTCCAAGTGAATCTCAAACTCAGCAATCCTCCTGCCTCTGCCTCCTGAGTGCTGGGATGACAGGCGTGAGCCACCACACCCAGCATTGTGGCATGTGGTACTGATTGCTGGTGGGCGTGAGTCACCACACCTGGTATTATTGTATGTGGTTACCGGGGATTGAACCAGGGACCGTGTGCTTGCTAGGCAGGCGCCAGAACCACTGAGCTAAATCTCCGGCCCTGGGAAAGCTCCTTTAAAGAATGCAGGTGCATAAGTTCCAGACTTTGAGGTTTATCTTTCATGGAATACAGGTCAATAAACCTGGGTTCTGCATTTGTTCCGAGCCCCTCTCCTCCAGGACAGTCTGATATTCACCAGACGTCAGAAATCAGTTTTAGAAGGTTGCCACATTCTGTGAGTTGCGGGTACAGCACAGCCTCAAACCCTAACGGGAACGGGATCACTCAGGGACACTGAGAGGCTGAGCTGCTCGTCTGACAAGCCTGCGGATGAGCCGGTCCATGGCCCTCGCTTGGAGCGGCAGAGATGGGGTTTGCCCCCCTCAGCCCCTGCAGAGTTATCACCTGGCACAAAGTTCGTTCACCTACCAGTCATTATTCTTAGCAGCCTGCGAGAGAGCGCAGTGTGAGCGGGCAGCGGCACTGCGCGGTGAGCAGACAGTCCGCCCAGCTCTGAAGGGCCGTCCTCTGTGCACTAGGCCGCGAGCCTCTGCAGCTGCTGCTACGGCTCTCCTTGGTGGCCCCGCCCAGCATCCTTCAGGAGAGACAGTGGCACTTGTGCAGCCTCCCAGTCAGCAGTGAACGGGCGAACCGTTACTACCAGCAGGAGCACGTCTCGGCTCGCCATCCTCCACCAAGGGCCCTCGGCACCCACTGGTGTCCCTTCTGCAAGTTCAGGGTTTGGAAATCTTTCCCACACCCGAGTCAGCGACTCGGAGCTGCTCAGACAAACAGTTCCGCACGTGACCCCGCCAGGGCGGGGCCTCCACCTCACTGTGCCTCTGGGCAGGTTCTCTCCATAAATCACAACCGGCCGGTGCACAGTGAATGTTTTTAAGTTTTACTGGTTTCCTCGCGACTTTAGCTGTCACAGGGCCAGAGGAACGAAGGTGAAACGGGGTAACTGGCAGGAGAGGTTGCAGAGCAGCTTATTACGTTGTGATAGGACTGTTGCCTGTGCTGGGAAAACTCATCTCTGATGTGCAACATGCAATGGAACCAGTTCCTTTACATGAATACACCAGCAATTCCTTGCTGATCACGTGATACCTTCATAATCGTGCCATAGCTAAGAGACACTATGAAGAAAAACAAGTAGAAACCGGTGGGCTTGGGGGGCGCCTGTTAGCCCAGAGACTGAGGAGGGTTGACACAGACTTACAGCTAAAATTTAATTTTCTCCTATTCAACACATATGTTTGTTGCAGAGCTGCTGTGAAACATACCTCACGTTAGAGGAGACACAAAGAACCGTATGCTTGCTGAGGACAGGGAAAGGGTCATTACCAGGACCTGTGCAGTGGATCCTGGTCTCCTGCGAGCCATGACAGCACAAGGTGATCTAAAAAATAAAGACAGGAACCCGTTCTTAGAGGAGAAGCTGGATTCTGGGCAGGACCAGTGCTTCTATGGGCAGCAAAAGTGAGAGCTCCCTGAGTTTGCCACTATTTATTGGGTCCATAGGGAAGAGCAGATGGCTAAGAAGGAGGTGGTCATCCTAGGACCATGAAGATCTTACGATCAGGTGTCTTGGAGGGTGGAAATAATCCTAAACGGACAAAGATTTTACACTGATGAGGATCTCCGGGATGAGGAGTTCATGTTGATTAGGATGGTAATATGGGCGAAGATGTTCATAACAGTAGGTGGGATGAGATAAATAAGAGATTTGTTCCTCCCCAGGTGAAACCTTTCTCTCACTATGTGGTTCTCAAAGAACCAGGATGTTTTTAGCTGTTGTAATTTTGTCCTTGAGCATCACAGGATCATGAGACCACTGAGGTCTCATCTGTGACCGGAGGCAAAAATGGGAGTTATGTTTCAGCATGTCATAGCTGACCTGTAATCAAAAAGCCTAGGCCTGGGGCCGGAGATTTAGCTCAGTGGTTCCGGCGCCTGCCTCGCAAGCGTAAGGTCCTGAGTTCGATCCCGGTAACCACATACAATGCTGGGCATGGAGACTCACGCCCACCAGCCATCAATACCACATACCACAGTGCCGGGCGTGGTGGCTCACGCCTGTCATCCCAGCACTCGGGAGGCAGAGACGGGAGGATTGCTGAGTTCACAGCGGCTTGCCTGGGCACCATAGTGAGCTGAGGGCCAGCCTGAACTACAAAGCGAGACCCTGTCTCAAAAAAAAGCCTAGGCCTAATCATAATTTAATTATGAGATGATTTTTCCCCAAAAGTACGTAGAATGGCTCCTGACATGTACCAAAATATCAGCTTTTGAGGACTTTCAACCAGCTGAGTGAAAGCTGTTTCTGAATCAGCCTTGATATTCCTTCCAGCAATGACGACTTCCTTCCTCCCTTTCTCCTTCTTCCCCAACATGGACCTTGACGGCCAAGCGCTGGGCTCAATCCTCTCGCCCCTCCATGATCTTCCAGATGTCTCACTGTCTTTAGACCGAATCCGCAGTGAGTTTTAGACTCGCCTCCCCAGCTCACAGTTCCTAAACAGCATGCTTCTCTGGCTTGGGACAGCCTTCCTGCCTGTGCCAGCCCCTCGCCCGCCCATCAGCTTCAGTGGGGTTTCCTTCTTTCCAGCTCCGGTACCCAACAGGCCAAGGGCACTTGCTGGTCACACACAATCTGTGCCTCAGCGAGTCTCAAAGCGTGGTCCACAGACTTCTGGGGGTCTCTGGGACCCTTAGGGCCACAACAATTTTGATAATAGTGCTAAGACGTGATTTGTCTTTTCTATCATGCCGACATTTGCACTAATGGTGCAAAAGCAATGGTAGGTAAGGCCACTTGCGTCTTATCACCCAGGCAGGTGTCACCTCAAAAACAATATCCTTGGGCCGGAGGTTTAGCTCAGTGGTTCCGGCGCCTGCCTCGCAAGCGCAAGGTCCTGAGTTCGAACCCCAGTAACCACATATAATGCTGGGTGTGGAGACTCACGCCCACCAACAATCAACACCGCATACCACAATGCCGGGCGTGGTGGCTCACGCCTATCATCCCAGCACTCGGGAGGCAGAGGCAGGAGGATTGCTGAGTTTGCGGTGGCTTGCCTGGGCACCATAGTGAGCTCAGGGCCAGCCTGAACTACAAAGCGAGACTCTGTCTCAAAAAGCAAAAAAAAAAAACCAAAAAACAATATCCTTAATGAAGCAGAAAAGGTTTGAATTGTATTAAGTTACAAGTGCACGTGTTTTGATACTTTCCGTGGTAAAAATGAGAAGAATGTGTGAAGCATCCGTTCCAGGGAAGCACTTATAGGGTTGTTTTCATGAACCATTATTTTTATTTAATTAAAAGAATGACTGATTGGCCAGGGATTTAGCTCTGTGGTTCCAGCACCTGCTTTGGAAAGCACAAGGTCCCTGGTTCGATCCCTGGTAACCACATACAACAATACCAGGTGTGTTGACTCACACCCACCAGCAATCAGTACCACACACCACAGTGCCAGGCTTGGTGGCTCACACCTGTAATCCCAGCAGTCAGGAGGCAGAAGCAGGAGGATTGCTGAGCTTGAGGCTTGCCTGGGCTACATAATGAGCTCAGGACCAGCCTGAACTACAAAGCAAGACCCTGTCTAAAAAAAGATAAAAGAAAAAGAATGACTGAATGACAAATTATTGTTATTCAATGGGCATTTTCTAGGGAGTGAGCAAAGCAAGTCAGTCATTTCAGGAAAACAATTCACAATATTCATCTTCTCATCTACCACTGTGTATTTCTTAGCTTCCCAAACTTAAATACTTTTCTGAGGAGATCACTGCTATGAAAGAGGATGATTTTTATGATATCATAAAATGAAATATATTAACATTTGGAAGATTCGTGTAATATGGTGAATTGATATTTTCCAAATGACCAATGCACTATGTAACATGATCACTTAGGTATAAAATATCCATTCAAAATGTAAGATAAACCAATTTTTTTTTTGCTTTTGAGACAGGGTCTCGCTTTGTAGTTCAGGCTGGCCCTGAGCTCACTATGGTGCCCAGGCAAGCCGCCGCGAACTCAGCAATCCTCCTGTCTCTGCCTCCCGAGCGCTGGCATGACAGGCGTGAGTCACCACGCCCGGCATTGTGGTATGCGGTGTTGATTGTTGGTGGGCGTGAGTTTCCACACCCAGCATTATATGTGGTTACCGGGGATCGAACTCAGGACCTTGCGTTTGCGAGGCAGGCACCGGAACCACTGAGCTAACCCTCTGGCCTGATAAACCAATTTTTTAATGTAACAGAGTTTGAAAAGCTCACTACAATGGTTTTAGATTCCACACTGGAGTTTTGGAAACTTCTGCTTGTTAATTTGGCATCAAAGAAGAATATCCAAAAATATCCTAGAAGGATATTAGAAGACTTGTCTTTTCACAGCCATAGATTTGTCTAGAGTTTGGTTTTCTTCAAACTCTTCAATCAACACATCACAACAGAATGAGTGCAGAGCACATGGGAGAATCTGTCTTCTACTGACCTCAGACTCCAAAGATTGGCAGAATTTACAGAAATTAAAAATAATGTCACTATCCTCAGTACACTGTCTGATTTAGAAAATGAAGGTTTTCTATACAAACACATGATTTATGCCAACATACATTGGGTTTATGTTAACACACACTGGATTTATAACATGCATTATTAATTAAAATTATTTAATAACCAACAATTTTAAATTTTTCATTTTTTTTAGCCAGGTGGGGTGGTACATGTCTGTAATCTCAGCACACTGAGTCGGAGGCAGGAGGACTGTGAGTTTAATCCTCCCTTGGGCAATTTAATTGACCCAGCAAAACCCTGTCTCAGGGCCGGAGGGTTAGCTCAGTGGTTCCGGCGCCTACTTCTCAAGCGTAAGGACCTGAGTTCGATCCCCAATTACCACATATAATGCTGGGCGTGGTGGCTCACGCCTGTCATCCCAGCACTCAGGAGGCAGAGACAGGAGGATTGCTGAGTTCGCGGCGGCTTGCCTGGGCACCATAGTGAGCTCAGGGCCAGCCTGAACTACAAAGCAAGACCCTGTCTCCAAAAAGCAAAAAAAAAAAACAAAACCCTGTCTCAAAAAAAGAGTAAATGAAGCAGGGCCGAGGATGTATCTTAACACAAATGCCCTGGGTTCAGTCCTCAGTATCACAAAAATAAAACGTTTCATCTTTGATTTCTAATATAGTAAACACCAGCCCATAAGACACACCCCAAAAACCCTTTTTGAAATCCTTTATCATTTTTAAGAGTGCAAGGGGTTTCCAAGACCAGCAAGTCTGCGCGCTGCTTTTGGTCTTCGGCCTTTCCTGACGGAGGCTCGGGCTCCTCCGGAGGCTCCAGCCCGCTGCACAAGTCGTGGTTCTCACAGCCCCGGCAGGCGGGGCTGCCCCGGAGCGTTTCCTGCGTCCGCGCTGGCTGCGCGTCTCGGGCTGCAGCGCACACAGCATCCCGGGTAGGGGAAGAGCGGACATTGCCCTTGTCTCCTCACCGCTGCGGGTAAACGGCCAGCGCCGTCCGCTCCGCCTCCTCAGAATAAAGCGTACAAAGAGTTTAAATCCATACCAGTGCCCTTTAGTTAAAGCTTCCTAACAATTTTATGAGGCTCTTTCCCAAGTGGAGATGCCGTAATTATCTTGTACGTATGTGTGAAAGATGGTCTAATAGGCACAGAGTTAGGAAGCTAGCTCTCTGGAAACAGAAAACGATTCCCTGAGATCTTACATTCTTGGTTCAAGGTCATGTGATCTATGACAGAATTAGAATAAGATCTCCAATTTACTGATAACTTCAAATGCTAAGCAAGATCATAGAACGGTGCCTTGCGTGGTGGCTCAAACCTGTCATCCCAGCACTCGGGAGGCAGAGGCAGGAGGATTGCTGAGCTCGAGGCTTGCCTGGGCTACATAGTGAGCTCAGGGCCAGCCTGAACTACAGAGCGAGACCCTGTCTCAAATAATAATAATAATAATAGAATGTATACATTTATTTCTGAAAGTCTCTGTCTTTGCTGGGTTTGTGGTGTACACCTGTAATCCCAGCACTTGGGAGGCGGGGAAGGAGGATTGCTGGGAGTTCAAGGCCAGCCTGAACTACATAGTGAGACACTGTCTCAAAAAAAGAAAAATTATATTTTAAGATAAGATTTTGCCAAGTTGCCCATGTTGGGTTTGAAATTACATTTCTCCTGCCTCAGGCTCCCAAGATGCTGGATTACAAGAGTGTGTTACCACATCCGGCTAGCAAATAATTACTTAGCTATAACTTATATTAATTTATATAAATTACATAATCATATATTGTCACACAGACATTATATAATTATAGTAATTTATATAAATTATTTGAATTTACATTTGGGAAACTCAGTGAGTTCTATTTTTCTTTTCTTACCAACTTTGATTAAACAGCCTGCTTGTTCATCTTTTAAATTTGACATGTGCTTTTTAAATGAACTCCTTAAAAAGTTTTTCTCCTTTCCAGTGTAAACGTTTATAAAAAGATTCTGCCTACAGATCGAAAATCTCTGTGCATTTTTTCCTATCCGAATTCAACAAAAACAGTAGACGGGCGGGTCCTCGCGGGTTGTGGGCCGTCGTGCTCCTCTGGAAGATGTTTACGTTCTCAGCACGAGGGGAAGGCAGGGGAAAACCACTCCATATTAGTGCCTGCTGGCTTTCTGTCTCCCTGGGGCAGCTCAGCCGCGGTGCAAAGCAGTCACGCAGCGGCACCGTTCCTCCTGTGGAGCCGCCCTGGTATGCAGCTTCGCAAATACGCAGCCCCGGGATTAGGGCCTTCATTCCAGCCCAGCGCAGGACTCTTTCCAGAACTGCTACCAGAAAATGCTTTGTACTTTTATGGTGACTTGCTCCCTAAGGGTGAAGACAAACATCCGAAGGAGAAAGCCTCCTGGCCAGTATCCGGGTGTGTATTAGTCACCCAAGGCAGAAAGTGCATCGTCTTGCAACTCAAACCCGGCATGAGAACGGGCCTCTGAGCCTGAGTTGCGGTGCTGGGGACAGCACAACCCAAAGCCCCGTCCTCTTGCCTCGGCACCTGCAGCCTGGTCTGAATACGCTGTTTAAGACTCATTTCCATCACTTAGGCCAGTGACTCCTGGGATCCAATCTCTTGTTCAATCCTATGTGTATGAATCAGTCAGTGTTTTAGTGGAGAAAAGCCTTGCTTCCCTCTAAAGGCTATTTACTTTCCATTGAGAACATCTATCAAGTTATGCATCTTGAAAATGATCCTACTTTTTTCTTTTTTTAACAGGGTCTCACTTTGTAGTTCAGGTTAGCCCTGAGCTCATTATGTAGCCCAGTCAAGCCTCAAACTCAGCAATCCTCCTGCCTCTGCCTCCTGAGTGCTGGGATGACAGGCGTGAGCCACCATGCCTGGCATTGTTGTATGTGGTTACCAGGGATCAAACTCAAGACCTTGCACTTGCTAGGCAGGCGCTGGAACCACTGAGCTAAATCTCCACTCCCGCCTTTCTTTCTTACAAGTTCTTTACAAAGCTTTCATTTCTCAATGTCATTGTCCCACAGTTTAAACCCCACCAATCTTTCCTCTTATTCTTGCCAGATACTTTTATCCAATATAAGTTCCTGTATTGTTTTTCCTGTCTCTCCTGAAATGTCAGCATCTGAATCCCTTTTCCCTTTCTTTTCTGTTTGAAAATAGTTTCCTCTTTTACTCTTAATTCTATCATTCTAGATCAGTCCAGGGTTCCTTTATGGCATAAGAAACCTCTGTAATTATTTTAAGCAGAAAGAAATACAATCGGTGCCTATAGGAATGTCAAAACCTCTTACAAGGCAGAGTTTAGGAAACACCACCAAGAATGATCCCAAACAACAGAGAGGAACAAGCTGCTCAAGATACTGGCCACACTCACGGGGATCGGGGACCCTGAAGGCAGGAAAACACTGAGCTCATGGCTGTGTCCAGTGTTTTGTACTGTAGTCATGATCTGGGATTAAGAAGCTGTCAGGAGAAGTGTTGAATCTGGGGCCAAACCAGGGGCCAGATCTGCACCAGCACAGTGGATGCCTCACAGTCCCACGTGTCTGCCTGCCTGCCTCAGTTCCAGAGGCCAGCGGGCGTACCCGCTGTCTGTGCTCTGGATCTCTGTCCCAGGGCGCCGGCTGGGGTAACAAAGCGGTGTCATTTTGTTTACTCATCCTCCGTGACACACACAGCATGGCAGAATAAGTTTAATACAAAAGTTGAGCAGACCAGTGAATGATATGCCCTTCTTCTCCACTGATAACTGGTTTCCAAAATTATTTCTTTAACTTATTTCTCATTTTTCTTTACCCCATATTAGACATTTTGCCTTTCCTTTTTTTCCATTGCATTATTTGAATTTCTACACTACCCAGGATGCTCTTTGCTTCTTACATTAAAGACTTTACTTGGGTTACTGTTGTTTTCTTCTATTGTATTCTGTTGTTTGTTTTCTGTTTACCTTCTTGCACAGAAAATGATGCCCAGAAATCATTTCTGCTATTTTCCAGAAATATTGTAGCGCCATAAAGAGGAATTACCAGCAAGTTATGAGCTTATACTAGGACACTTCCTTACCAGGGTGTGAGGTTGTAATTGCAGCTCTGAGTAAGAGCCCTACAGAAGATTTGCCTCTTCCTAAAACTGTAGCCACCATCATCATTGTTCTTGCTGTGCTTCCCAGTGGCTTTCTGACCAGTTCTCTAACGTCAGCTGAGGTACACAAATCTCTCAGGATGTTGGTTTAAGAACAGGCTTGGTAAAACTCTTGGAGACATTGGCTTAGGCAGAGACTTTATGAATAAAACCTCTCTAGCACAAGAACTAGCAGAAAGAATCAACAAATGGGATCCCATTCTACTGAAAAGCTTCTGCACAGCCAAAGAAGTCGCTGGCACTGCTAGAAGACAACCAACATGGGAAAAAATCTTTACTAGCTGTGTATCAGACAAAGGGCTATTATCGACAATATATAAAGAACTCAAACAGATCAGCCTCCCCAAGTTTAAAGACCCAATTCAAAAATGGGCAACTGAAATGAACAGACACTTC